>OZ010714.1:10662132-10756365 GCA_963932345.1 Ophion ventricosus | reverse complement strand
GAGAGAGAGAAGAAGAGAGAGAGAGAGAGAGAGAGAATGGGAGAGAAGAGATAGTGAGAGTAGTAAAGTCAGTAAAAGCGAGAGAGAGGAAGTGGAAAAAACGAGCGAGAGCGAGAGGGGGAAGAGAGAGAGGGAGGACTTCATCACCGCCACGTGTTATTGCGCCGGGAGTATGTCGTAACACACATGCTGTTCTTTATGCTACCATGTTAGGGTGGCTACAGCAGCAACTGAACGAGAAGTCACCAGTGAATGAAAGGATCGTTCCACAATTCGAACTAGTATCACGAGCTAACATGACATACCTGGCATTTTGCCCATTTTCAAACTCCCAATCGTAATGAAATACTATGAAAATAACCGTACCAGAGCAAGAAGAAATATTCGTCAAACGTATTTTTTTTTTCGATCCCTTTAGATTGTCAGCATTTTAAATTGATTTCCATTTATCTGAGTATTCAAAATCCAGTCACCATCTTTACATTCTTTTTTTATTCTGTTTTATTCGTTTAAATTTCAACAAAGGGTGAAAAATACGAAATGAATATTAAGAAATGTGAATAAATGTGCCTAATATCAGTAAATGTGAATATAAGTAAATATTTAGAAAAAATGATATAGAAATGAATATAAATTAAGGGAAAAAATATTAAATAACTGGAAATAAATATAAACAAAGGACCAGAAAAATCTTAGTGGAGGAACGTATAGCAAAATGTATATAAACCGCGTATCTATCCAACCGTAAACCTGTCCCTTTTTTGTAATAACCAAATTATCCGATCGATAAAAGCGAACTGGCAATTGGAGCAATAATTACAAAATAATCAAAGTCATTCTCGAGCTCAGGCAGTCTGCAATTATTCACACGTAATTGAAATTATTTGAATTCGCATGAATTTTAAAGAATTCATTTAAAGTATGAAAAATGCAATTGAATCGAATTAAATTAGCAGAGGGTTAATCAAAGTTTTTTTTTTTTACGGGCCACCCTCTACATCCCCGGATTCGTCACTTTGCCATTTTCGGTTTTTCGGAGAGATCCCACCTGGATTATTGTCCCAGCCACGTCTTTCCCAACTAGGAAACTGGAAACGCTGGGCCGCATACAGACGACAATCGCCGTTAGTTTCGGTCACTATTGAAAACTAGATGAACTTGCCACCCGCTCGGTGCACAAGACAGAGCGGTCACCCATCCAAGTATTGGCCCGAGGCAACGCTGCTCGCCACGAGCGATCACCGATACGAGTTAACTTCCAATTTTCTTTTTTTAATACGATACGAACTACGTTCGAACCCGAACAAACTCAAACGAATTGTTTTTCGCGAGTCAAGCAAAATATTAAGAAAACAAATGAAAACTTTCGGGATAAAAACTCAACAACTATTTTCCAGCCAAACGTACACTTTCCTATGATATCATATATAAACGAAACGTGAACTCAATTTTTCAAAATAAAAGTTTCACGATCGAGGCTTTCCGGCTATCTCGGCTATACGGTTTTCATGTTTACCGTTTTCCCGTTATAAAATCGCGTCGCCTGTTTGCGCAACCTATCGGTTTGATCAGGACCACCGTCCCCGCGAGAGAAGTCTATCCTCGATCGTATATATCCCCGCGTATCATACTCGCTAGAAACCAACCAAAGTATATGCAGGAACATACAAGTGAATGCAGTCCAAAGTATGTGCATACATAGATCGTGTACACACTCGCACTGATGAAAATCTCGATTTACCAGCAAAATAGTATCGACCATGAAAGTTTTTCAGCTCGAACTTTCGAAGTAACGTTATCACCTTGTCGCCAAACTTTGATTAGCCTCTTGCAGTATGCGGGGAAGGGGGAAATCGAAAACGTAATTTTGTATTTTTATTTAATTTCTTCAAGTCACGATTCTTGAAGAAACTTATATTTCCATCGTGTGAAAATTTCGTTTATTGGGTATCGGAATATGGCTGTGCTGGAATTTAATATTTATCGTAAATGATATGGCGATTTATTATTTTTATTGTATTAAATTTTGATTATATTCAGTTTTGATTACATGTAAATTTTGATTATATTCAGTTTTGATTACATTGAATATTGATTATATTAATTTTCTATTATATTAATTTTTTATTAGGCGTAGTAATTATTCAGGAAATAGGAAAGGGAACATGGAGAGCTATAGCGAACGGTGATAGAAGGAAAATAAGAGAGGATAGTAGAAAGAGGGACGAGAACAAAAGTCGACCAAGAAAGCCAACATGATTGGAATAGAATTGAAAAATCGACGTACCACCCACAATACAAAAACAGGAAGAATATCATAGAAACAGAGAAGTATTGGGAGGATGTAAACATAGTGGGTGAAACAAAAAAAAAACTTGGGCGAGATTAATTGTAAGATATGGAAATGTGGGGAAAGACGGAAATAAGGGGTGTAGTGATAACAAGTGCAGGGTTTGTAAAAAAGAAGCAGAAAACATAGTGCATATATGTACATCCGAGAAAATCGTAGTAAATCTGGAAAAATGGATAAATTAGATTAGATTTATTGTTAACACACTAGCTAAAGCGGGAGAGCAAATCGACAGAAATATACAGATGGTGCTAAAAAAAAACCATGCACGTATAAAATACATTCATAGTTCAGTGAGAGGCTCCTGTTTTTCAATTTTCCGATTTTCCCGATTAGCTTCTCGAAATGCTTAAAAAGCATTTCGAAAAATCGTTAACGAGGAAACGAATGCAAGAGGAAACGAAAGGCACAACGATAGTAGAGTATAAGATTAAAAATAGGAAAATTTCGTAAGGGGAAACGTAATGTACGGGGGGGATTTTCTGTGTAAGACTCCTAAAGGGGTACACGTAGAATAATAAATACTACTACTACTAGTAAATAATAATAAATATTATACTACTATTACTAGTAGTAGTATTTATTATTCCAAGTATACCCCTTCAGGGTGTTTACACAACCCCCCCCCCCCCCCCCCCCATATTACGTTTCCTTTTACAAAATTTCCTTATTTCAATACTCTACGGTCGTTTTGCCTTTCGTTTCCTCTCGTATTCGTTTACAATTTGTCCAATCAGTTTCTCGTAATGCTTCATATACATGCGTATTTCAGTCAAAGCCTCATTTTTTAGCACCATCTGTATCTTTCAGTCGATTTGCTCGCCCTCTTTGTCTCCTATCAATTTTTCCAGATTTTCTACAATTTCTTTTTTAATTTTTCCCTTACTTTCTCTCATGTACATATCTGCACTAAGTTTTCTACTTCTTTTTTGAAAACCCTGCACTTGTTATCACTATACCTCTTATTTCCTACTTTCCCTACAATTCCACCTCTTAATCTCGTCCAAGTTTCTTTTGTTTCGCCCGCTATATTTACATCCTCCCAATACTTCTCTGTCCCCATGCTATTCTTCCTGTTTTTGTATTGTGGGCAAAACGACGATTTTTCAATTTTTTTGCCAATCCTGTCGGATTTATTGGTCGAATTTTGTTCTCGTCCCCCTTTCTG
The DNA here is from genome assembly GCA_963932345.1 of Ophion ventricosus. Lineage (NCBI taxonomy): Eukaryota > Metazoa > Arthropoda > Insecta > Hymenoptera > Ichneumonidae > Ophion > Ophion ventricosus. Next base: position 10,752,847 of record OZ010714.1, on the reverse strand, counting down.
CTATTCTCTCTATTTTCCTTATAACGTCGTTTGATATAGTTCTCCATATGTTTCCCTCTCTATTTGAGGCATTCCTTCGGCCAACTTTCTTTCCCGATCTTCATTATCTCTATCGAATAGTTTTCCGTTCTCTTTCGTGTTTCTGTCGTCATACCTCTACATCCCGCTTCCATCCGCCATGTATAGTTTGGCGTGTTCCCATTAAGGCCCATGGCCATTTTAACATAGACCCCCTTGGAGTCTTCTCACTGGTTCCCATCTATTCCACCTCCATACTTCATTCCCGTATAAAATACCACTTTGAACGATTGCATTCATCAGATATTAGTTCTTTATCATATTAAATTTAATATTTATTATAAATAATATAGCGAATTTTATATAATTCTATTTTTCCCCATATCATTATTTCTGTATGATAGGAAAAGAAAAGAAAAATTTATCTGTCCAGTACAGTTCGATGACATGACTGGAATCGGTTTTTTACCACCTAATATTTAATTGTTATTGGACCGCGCAATCAATCTTTGATAATTTAAATTGAATCTGGATATCTTTTCTCTACAACAGTCTACTATAATTTTAATGGATCATTCGATAATCTATTCGAAGATATTTTCCTAAATGGTATGAAAAAAAAAGTTTTTATAGAATTATACAAATATCTGAATATACGCAAATCTTCTATCTGGTCAAAGTATTTTTTTTACACAATTAATTACATCGAAAAAACCGATATTCATTCAGCACTACTCGCCAAAAATCCTCCAAATTACGTATCGTAATAAAAAAAAAAAACTATATTCTCATTTCTGCTTTAATCTTTCCCCACGCTCAAGGACAAAACCTCAATCTCCCATCCAAAGAATAATTATTTCGCCAGCTACCGCAAGTTTTTTTCCCTCAATTAAATCGAGTGCCCATTAATCAAATATACCAAACGTATGCTTGAAATTTTACGGTCGCGTCGCGAGCTCGACAAACCCGAAGAAGTGAGAAGAAAGAAATTTACGAGCCTGATGAAAGCGCCCCTTAAATCAAACGCTCGTCCATTTTAATAGGCACTTTATAAATTATCAGCACTCAACGCGGCACGTTTATAGCCAAATAATTACGACCGTTAAGGAAAACTGCGACGAGTGTCAGAATCGCGTGCAATGCGAAGGAATTCTTTCAACAACCTCCCTCTACAAGTTTCCACCCTCCATATCGTACGAGGAGAAAATTCCTCGGAGGGCTTGAACCCGAGAGGAATGCCGGAGTCACTTCTTGAGTGAGGAGAATGAGAGAATGTTAAATAATCAAGAGAACCCGAAAGGAGGAAGAGCAAAAAAAAAACACGTCCTGCTATATGTTCACCGTAAGGGAAAGTGTGCCAGAAGCGAACCATCTTTGTTCCTCCCGATCGCAAAACTCCCAGTCTCGCTAATTATAATAGCTTTTTTATTACGAATACGTTATCAAGGTTTGGCCCAGCTTCGCTTCGTTCTCTGGTGTTTTATTCTTTTCTTTCCCTTTCATTTAACACTCAATTAATTTTTTTCGCCTGTCAGCCCAGAATCGTCGGCACGAGGGCGTAGGCCAACGAGACTTAATTATATTGAAACGCAAACTCGGCCAATTATTCGCATGTACATTACGCTCTACAAAATCACTGGGACTATTTATAGGTCAAGCTTCCTGATTTGTATATTTCTATCTACCAGCAATGAAACAAAACGAAGCGTTGTAACGGAAGGATTTTATGAAGGTGTACATAACGTTGCTTCTGGCAATTTAATTAATCATATTGGGCCAACTATACCTCGAGGGCATATAAAAAATATATATATATATATATATATATATATTATTCTACGTATTTGTAATTAACATATGCTATTTTTTATTCAGATATACAAATATACTGTATTTAATATATAAAATTTAAATACACAATACATATTGCATATTATAGTATTTCATGTTATATTTTTATATAAAATATAGATTAATCGATATTAACTAACAATATAGAATTCTTCTCAACCATAACAGAGATACAGTGGGTAAAAAAAAGTATTTGCACACCTCGTATTTTTCAAATTATCCTGCAAAAAAAATACTTTAGCAATTTTTTTTTTCGAAGAAAAATAAAAACTTTATAAAAAAATTTCGAAAAAAAATGCTAAAGCCTTTTTTTTTCAAAGGATAATTTGAAAAACAGGAGGTGTGCAAATACTTTTTTTACCCACTGCATATATACATGTTACATTGAAATACGTGTTTTCAATATAGGGCAATATTTTGTAGGTAATAATGTTGTCTAGAAATTTGAAAAAAAAAGTTTTTTTTTTTTATTTCACTTTATTATTCTACAGACCTCTCTGAATACGTCTGTGAAAACTGTTTAATAATAATTTATTGAATTCATAAAATTAGCTTAGTTATAGAAATTATAAAGAGTACGCTTGGGGAGCGCGGCCGAGACGCAGCAAATTTTAAACGTGTTTTTCTCGAAGCTATGTTTTTCAAATCGGCAACCACAATATCTCTATAACCAATTGGTCGATTGAGCTCAGATTTGGCATACACCTTTAGTACACTGTTTTTCAACGCTGGTAGCAAAATTGAGTCAAAATTTTTTTTTTTCATCTATTATTCGTAGAATCGCTCGAAAAATAGGAAAAATTGATCATGTTTAGCATGCCGGCATGTTGAAACATTTTTTTTTTTTGCTGAATCTGGTACAAAACACGACAACACTTATACAGATAAAGAATATGTTTGGTTTTTTTTCACATTCATTTAACGTCCACAACACTGGTCGCCAATTGGGGGCGTTTCCCGCGCACCATTGTAAACAAACGTACAAAAGTACATGATAATGTTTTTTTTTATTTGTAAATATTCTTGAAGAATCAATGAATATGTGAAAAAATGTTCAGAAATAAAACTCGAACAGTTTAACAGTTATTCCATTCTAAACATCACCTTCGAAACAGTGCTCCGGATAACAATACTGCCTTAAACGCGTTTTATTAGTTGTCCCTAATAAAAACTAGTTCTTACTGAACGTCTTCGTTACGACTAGTTTTTTATAATAAAAACTAGACTTTACTAATAAATGAAATTGAATGTTAGTTAAAAGTTATTTTAAGTAGGAAAAACTAGTTCTAACGAAATGAATCAGTTAAAACTGTTTGGCAATAAGGTCGGAGTTTGGGTTTGTTTGAGTTTCTAAACATAAATACTAATTTTCATAAGGAAAAACTAATAGCAACGAAGGGGTTCAACCAGAACTATTTTTTTACTAGGCAAAACGTGTTTGAGTTGAAAACATGTTTTAACTCTAACATATGCATATTTTTAATTAATATATATAAATCTTAATATTACATAAAAACGAAACGTGAGTAGTACATCTTGGGGCAAACTTTCATCCCCAACTTCCAACGAGCAAATTATCCTGGTTAACCGTGAATTACCTAATTGGATTATCTCGTGTTTTGCGATGCACCCGTGGGACGCAGATTCCTTTTTGTTTTTGCATTAAACATATGCTAAATAAGTAATCGCGGAAGTGGCCGAAGTTTGTAAGTTATTTCGTAGGCGGAAATGGATATGCTCCAAACATTTAATTTTACTACGCCGGGTTTTAATGCTAAGAACGCATTCGTCGCCACAGACAACCATAAACTATCAATTTAAGCAGAAATTTCGTTAATTTGTTAATTTAAAAAAATTATGTTGATTTTATAAAGTCAAAAAATTATATAAATTGAACGAAATTTTGTTAATTTTCTAAATAATATGCATTATGGCTTTTAAAAATTGAGTTTCAAGTTAAACTATTTTTGGACTACTACATTCTGACCTTGAATACATTTATTACTTATATACATTTTTACTATATAATTTCTGCAAAATTTTATTACATGACCTAACCTACAAAAATCGTTTTTTATTCTCTGACTCTTCAATTATGAATTCAGTTTCATTTCGTAAAATAAGCAATCGAAAAAGCTGTGTGATAAATATTCGAGCCTAAACTTGAACATTTCGTTCTAACCTTGAAATCGTCAAAGGGTTAAGCGTTTCGAAATCGTGCGCACAAAACTACGATATAGGTACGCAAAATGTTGGGGTTACTTTTATTAACGCGAGGCTAAACATACTGTATCTCGCTACTTTGTTCTACTCAAAAAACAATTGTTTTTTTTTATTCGTTTTTTATTGGTAATTGAATCGCACTTTTGCATTCAATACGTTGACTGAAGATTGTCAGATTGATTGGTAAAACAAATTTCGTGGTCTTCGGTTCGAATGACCTTGATTTAAATTTATCCAAGATTAATACACTTCCTTTATTCCATTTTCAATTACACGATAACTTCGCAAATTTCTAACAACAAGAATAACAATTATAAGTAGATAATTGAAGAAATCTACAATAATAAAATTGACGACAAATTATTGTACAAAATAATAAGAAAAATATAATAATAATAATAATAAAAACCAATAATACTCATTGAATGGTATTTTAAAAATTCGATGAATTTTCCTTGCGTCAAAGATCTCGAAAAACAAAAATATGACAAAATTCTCAAAAATCAAAACATTTGAAAACGCCATCAAATTAAAAACAACAACAACTAAAATAATGCCACGTAAAAAAAGCCACTAACATTTCGTAACAAATCTCAAAGCAATTAAAATTCACGTTCGATTACAAACCCCCTAAACTCCCGCGTCTCCTCCGGACACGATTTTTGCTCCATCCACATGCCCTACTGAACGCAGGCAAAATATTTCCTATCGACCTTGACCGTCCGCGATTTTTTTTTCACTCCAACTCGAAACCAAAAAAAAAACCCTGGAAAATTCACTCTCAAAAATTCCATACGACCTCTCATGAAATAGCAGATCGCGATCTAGACCGAGTACAGCTCTCGTTTAAAGATTACGAGAGGGAAAAGAGAAGGTGCGAATGAATGGTGGTTTACTCACGAGTGTGTGGCGCGTATTGATGATGCGGCAGGACTGATTTGTTCTCGGGAAAGCTCGCGGTCTCGTGAATACTGCTCGAGGAGATCGCGCGCGCTGACCGAGAGAAACGGGCGAGCAAGGAGTTGGTGGCATCCACGGGGCGCAGGCGCCCAACAAGTGAGCTTCCCGCCAGCCCCTGTTCTTCAAAAAATCATCCCCTGACGCCCCCAATCCCGCCTATTCTTCCTCTTACCAGGTCCCCTTTTATTCCCATGTATATTCACATATACAGGGTGTCCCTCTTATCTCTGCCACCCGAAATAACTCGGTAGTCATCGACAAAAAAGTTGCACGGTGTGAAGGGGGGGCATCAAATGCGATCAATTTGTTTTATTTCGGTGGAGGCGCTGACGCACAGTGAAGGTCACCTCCACTTTTTTAAATGGAATGGTACATTTTTTTTTCAACCATCTTGTGGAGCACCTCAAGCCGCGTAAAAAACATTAGAGGGTCAAAGTCGTTCAAGGTCGTTCAAGGTCAGTAAATATTTGGAAGTGATCCGAGATATTTAGATTTGTATTTTATTTTAATAGGTGTTCGAAATTAGCTCGAAATGAGAGATATCGGAGATCGTAGTCATCGACAACACTTCGAATACCTTCTGTTTATTTACCAACCCGCGTTAAGGGGGGAAACCAGTTTATACGGCTCGAAAAATCGGATTTTTTAATTCCATAAATTGTTAGTAAAACTATTCAAGAATGTGTTGCCAAAGTTTCAAAACAAAATTCCGATTTGTTCCGATGCTATGAGCAAGGAAAGTGAACGCCCGTTGGTTCAGTGCCGAAGCGCACGGTAGTTAGAACGGAGCAGTCGCTCAGGTAATCCCTTATTCAGTTACCTGAATTGTCGAAAGATGATTTGCTGACGAGATGTTTGGGCGGTCATACGCAGAATGCTAATGAAAGTTTCAATTCGACCGTTTGGCGATTGGCTCCAAAGCACCTACATTGTGGCCTGAAAGTAGTCGAGGTTGCAGCATTCTTGGCTACTGCGTTATTCAATGAAGGAAATTCAGCCCTTCTAATGCTGATGAACGGACTAAAACTTGTAGTTGGCTCGCAGAGCTTCAATTTTGCCCAGGAAATGGATAAGCGGCGCGTGAAAAGACAGAATAGACGCAGCGCGTTGGAGACCAAGGAAACTCGGCAAGCTCGTCAAGAGGAGATGCGAGCCCGAAATGATGCGTTTGAAGAAGAAGAAGGCTTGCTATATGGTGCTGGAATAGCTGATTAACCAGTGAGCAGTTTATATCATTTATTACTGCCCTGAATTTCTCGTTTTCGGTACTTTTTTTTTCAAATGCGTTTTTCCCGAAACGACTTTTTTTCAACTCGTGGGAATTCTAGCTCGAAAAGTTAGTGACCAATCGTTCTGAAAATTTGTGTGAATATTCTTTATTCAATTACAATCCATATGAACTAAACTCTGGGATGATATTATTATCTAAAATATTTTTTTAATGCACAAATGGTGAAAAACATGGTATAAAAACATGACATTTTGTTCAAACACCTCAAAAACCTGCAATTTTCAACTTTTTCGATCAGAGTTTAGTTCATATTCTTAGAAAATATGTTGCTAACGAAAAAAAAAAAATTGAAATGATTCCAGATAAAAATTGTGACTTCCGGATTTCCCACGAGCAGCAAACTCTGATGGCGACCGTCCATGGGCAGCAGCTTCTAACTCCACTATTTCCGATGGAAATGACTTGAAAAAATTGCAACGTGGACTTCAAAACATTAATAAAATATCCTCCAATTTTAAACAAATTCTGATTATTCCTTCCCTGTTAAAAAAATTCACGAAAAACACTAAAATTTCGGCCTCCTAAACTGGTTTCCCCCCTTAATCTGTATCGTATGTAGCTCAATCGAGGTTGTCGTTCAGTTTGATTTCGAATTTGGATAAGAGCTATTCATAATTTGAAAATGTACCGGCAATTCGAAAAAGTGGACATGATACTGTGTTACGGTGAAGCAAGAAAAAATTCCACAAGAGCGCATTTGTTGTATGCTGATCATTTTGAACATCTATTGAAATAAAATATAAATTTGAAAATATTTTTGGTTTCGATCTGATTTTCATCGATACTGACCTTGAATGACCTTGAACGACTTTGACCTCCTGATGTTTTTTATGCGGCTTGACGTGCTCCACAAAATGGTTGAAAAAAAAATCTACCATTCCATCAAAAAAAGTGGAGGTGACCTTCACTGTGCGTCAGCGCCTCCACCGAAATAAAAAAAATTGATCGCATTTGATGGCCCCCTTTACACCGTACAACTTTTGTCTGGAATATTTTTTTGTGACGTCGATAATTACCGAGTTATTTCGGGTGGCAGAGATAAGAGGGACACCCTGTATACATATCTGTATATAGGTATGAATATACAGGCTGATGCGAAATGTGACGTCCAAATGGAAATCTAGACGCCTCGTATCAATGCCGAATCATCCCCATGTATATGTTCTCCGATCTTTTTTAATCTTCGGAACAACAAGTATATTTCCATTTTTTTCTCGAATTTTACTGTAGCATAGATCTTTTTTCTCTCTTGTGTATTTACTTTCTTCTTAGAAGATTTTTTTTAAGGGGCTGGAAGGAAACAGCGAAATTCGAAATGTTTTTTTCTGAGCACCGATTGATGGAAATGAAACGCATTTTTTTTAACACAATGGTACATGTATTGACAATCTTTTGTAATTTGTCATAGTTATATAAAGAAAAAAAGACGGGGCTAAAGATACTCCACGAATTTTTAATAAGATTGAAAAAGCGCTTCAACATTAAAACTAGCAAGAAAGTAAATTATTTGAAATTTCAACGGGCCAAAAAGTGATAATTCAAATAATTGTGTTTATACTAATTAAAATGCTATTAAAATGCATTTACCAAAAGTATTCAGTATTTGTAATTGGCTTAATAAATGTCTTATTTCTATTACAAATTCTACTAACAAACAGGATTGAAAAATTTAATGAATTGTGTTTGTACTATACTATATAATAATTGTTCTTCAGTTCTTTAACATATTATTATCAACTTGCAATAAATCGAAACAATAAAATAACATAAGCTTTGTAAAAAAAAGGCGGAAATGTCAAGGTTTTGTGAGAGCGCTCTTAATTCAAAGTTCAAACACGTAGAATGTTCTCGAATTTTCTGTGGCAACTTCCCAAAAATATGCGGACCACGTGGCGTGCGAGCAGCAGACATTGAAAGTGAAAGATCCGACAAGCGTAACCGAACTTCGATTGGACGTGACGCATGCGTAACCCAAGGAAAAAAGGGACTAAACTTTCACTTTAAAAAAAAAAGCTTTTTTCTCGAAGTGTCAAGAAAATCGTAGAACATACATGGCAGTATTTCGAATAGGTATTGATACGAGGCGTCTAGATCTTCCTTTCGGACGTCACGTTGCGGGCCACCCTGTATATATGCGTATGAGTTTTTTTGCGTGGATACATATCTATAGATACATGTATACAGGGGATGAACGGAAAAAGAGCCTTGCTGCAAAGCTTTTCCAGGGATACGAAGCCCCCCCCCCCCCTCCCCCCCGGCGCCTCCACCCTACGAAGAATGGGGCGAAAGGTAGGGAACGCAAAACGTAAATACTTGTATCGGCATAACGCTATGGTAGACGCCGATAAACTCGTGTATTTCATCTCCCAGTTCCACCCCTTCTTCTCTCTCTCTCTCTCTCTCTCTCTCTCTGTGTGTATGTCTTCGTGGATTTCTTGTCTTTAGTCTGACGCAGCAGGAAAAAAAGAGATCGAGGGGATTGTATTCGTCATCATCTTCAACCGAGGGACGTCCAAGGACCCGTCACTCTGACATATCTGAGAATGTAATTTTCGGCGTATATTCTTTCGTGTATATATGTTTATATATATATATATATAGAGAGAACGAACACAGGAAAAACCAAATTTGAATGTCAAAAGCTAAGACGAAAAAATCCTTGGACTGAAGTCATATTTCCGCACCATTAGGTTTTTTCAATTGTTCGATTATACTGCGACATATTTTTCGAGGATTTGCGATTCTTTGATTGAATTATCATTTTTTTTGTAAATCCACTATATTTTTCATCGTTGGTGCCGGTAGGTACTGTGCGCGATTTTTTTGTTTGTTTTTTTTTTTTCATTCAGAACAGGGAAAATAAATTATTGAAAACCTGTGGGATTGAAAAAACTCGTGTATAAATTTAAAAAAAACGCGGTAACGAAGAAATGTGTGAGCAAACGAAAAAATTGTGGAAATAAAAAAACTTGTGAGCAAATGAAAAAATCGGGAGAAATAACAAATTCGTGGGTAGCCCAAAAAATTACTGAACCGAAAAAACTTGTGAGCAGACGAAAAAATTATTAGACCGGAAAAATTTGTGAGCAGTTTAAAAAATTACTAGAGACCGAAAACTTTTGAGTAAATTGAAAAATTACGCGAGCGTTGGTAAATTGTGGAAATGCAAAAACTCGTGAGTAGATTGAAAAACTGTGAAATCAAAAAAATGTTTGAGCAAATAAAAAAAATGTGAAAATAAAACAAAATGGAGGTGAAAAAAAGAGAAAATTCGATACATTCTCCAGTACCACTACGACCAAGGTGAAAAGGCGGAGCAGACGGCCAAAAAAATTTGTGCTGTTTATGGACCCAATACTGTATCGAATGCAACAGCAAAGCGGTGGTTCCAACGATTCCGTTCTGGTAATATTGACATCGAAGATGAGGCACGCTCTGGTAGGCCAATCGTCGAAAATGTCGATAAAATCATGGAAATCGTCGAATCGGTCCGGCATGTGAGCACTTATTCCATTGCCCAGGCACTGAAGATTAGCCAGAAAACCGTTTGGAACCATTTGCATAAGGCTGGTCTCAAGAAGAAGCTCGATGTATGGGTGCCACACGAATTGAGGCAAAAGAACCGTTTAGACCGAATTGATGCCTGCGATTCTTTGCTGAAACGTAACGAAATCGGCCCATTTTTAAAGCGGATGGTGACTGGCGATGAAAAAGGGATCACTACGAGAAGAACAGCCGAAAAAGATCGAGGTCCAATCGCGGTGAGCCGGCCCAAACGATCGCCAAGCCCGGAATAACGGCCAAGAAGGTTTTGCTGGGGGTTTGGTGAGATTGGCAGGGAATCATCTACTATGAGCTGCTCCCATCGGACCAAACACTCAATTCGGATATACACTGTCCACAATTAACCAGATTGAAGCAGGCGATCGACCAGAAGCGGCCAGAATTGGCCAATAGGAAGGGTGTTGTGTTCCATCAAGACAATGCCAGGCCGCACACATCTTTAACGACGCGCCAGAAGCTCCGAGAGCTTGGATGGGAGGTTCTATCGCACCCGCCAGTATAGTCCAGACCTAGCACCAAGCGATTATCACCTTTTCAAGAATTTGCAAAATTTTCTTGATGGTACAAAGCTGGCCTCAAGAGAGGCTTGTGAATATGAGCTGGTCAAGTTTTTTACCAATAGGGACGAGGACTTCTTCAATCGCGGAATTGTGGAATTGCCTTCAAAATGGACAAAAGTTATCGAACAAAACAACGCATCTTTGATCTAAATCGGATAATCCTAACTATGTTAATTTCATCGTCGAAATAAAGCGAAAAAATGCTCAGAACTTTTTACTTCATCTAATATTTACGAATAATACGATTTACCGTACTTTTTCCAATGGATAAATTACTTGCAATATCACGAGAACTCTTTCCTTCTGAAGAAAGTTTCAACACGATTTTACGAACCTCAATATTCGTGTGTTTCGCCATCGTAGCAGAAATAATCGTGATTTTTCATTATCATGCATATTTTGAATCTAGTACGAAAGAAATTGCAACCAAACTGTGCGTACGAAGCCGGGCGAGATAGCAGCTCGATACTTTTGCACACCGACGAAACTCCTTCGACGCTTTACACAAATAATATGCCATACAAAAAAGCGAATATATCGGGCTATTATTCATATCATAGCTCTCTTAAAAATTTGAAATGGTTAAGGAGTTCAGGAATTGAATATTATATCACTTTATTAAAAAAAATATAGGGTGGCCCGAAACTTTTGCACGCCACTGTATATATTTTTTGCTGTCTTTGTAAGTCTATGTGTATCTACATACATGTATGTGTACATAAAGTACAACGCCACACGGTATAAGTATTGACACATACCCGACCAGAGTGCGTAAAACCCAGTGAGCGTATGTAATAAAGATGAAACTCGGAAGAGGGACCGGAGGAGGAAAAAAGGTGACACGATCTTCCTCGCTTTTTCTTCATCTTCGTGGTCTCGTTTTTTTTTAAAGACATGAAATAGTCTTTCGGATATCCACAGGAATGTAGACACATATATACAAACTTAATTATATATATATATATGTATATATATATATATACACACATAGGGAGAGAGAGAGAGAGAAAGGGGGAGAGCGAGAGGAAAACCAGTAGAAATTTGGTATTATAAAAACAGATTGTGGCGAACAATGAGACACGGGAGATGAGTTATGAACCAAGCAAAAAACGCATCAATCCTGGAATCCATTTCGGAAATTGAAATGGCAGCGCTGCCTGGGTACGATGGTCGTTTCGCTATTCTGATTTTTGTTTGGATTTTTATTTTCTCATGTACACAATCCGGTACGAAGGTTCTTTTTATTATTATATTATTATTATCATTATTATTGTTATTGTCATCTTCATTATTATTATTCATTATTGCTCCGGGCAAAGCACTTCCTCGGAAACATTCGCCTACCCTAGTGAGTTAGGCTCGATCTCCATTGATCTTCATTATTATTATTATTATTATTACTACCATTTTTAGACAATGAAAAACTGTATGACAAATATCAACAAAGAGAGTAAATTAAATCAAATTGTTATCAATATTTTATAAAATAATAATTCTTTTTACTGTCTCTATTCATTATAATGAGATTATTATTCTAATTAGATAAGAAAAATATATATCTACTAAGAAATATGAACAAGAGTTTAAAAAAAATCAGTACATTGTCGTCTGAGCTCATTGTTCCGTTGTCTCCTCTCTCTGTCTCCCTTTTTCTGCCATCTAGGATATGAAGACACAGGAATAAGGGCTCTTAAGATAAGAGCCACAGGAGGATGAGTCAGAAAAACGCTCGACAGGCGGTGGCATATGGGGATGTAATAATATCGGAAAATACACCGTGCTGGATGCCCAGGAAATCCAGGTCGATCTGCTGCGGGAACCTGAGTACTTATTTTCTGTCTCTTATTACCCCCCTCCCCCCTGGCCAACTGATCTCTTTCTTGCTCTCTCCAGCAAAGCGTCGATTCAATATAAAAGCGATTTGTCGGAATATCGCTTTCCGGTCTCGCGCCGGGAGATTTGCTCTACTATGGTGACCTTGAGCTTTCCCCGGCAGCCCTAAGGATCGCAATGACATTAGACAAGGTCAGGGAAGCGTGCATGAAAATTTCCCGGATATAACTGTAATCACATTAGCCCTGAGAGTGGTGGGCGAATCTTTACTCCAGCCTCGTATCAAAATGCCACGATGAAATGATCAACTGTATCAACTTAAGGCGGGCAACCACTTTAGGAGACCGAAAATTAGATGATTTTTTGAAATTTTCCACTGCTCCCCGTAAGAACACATGTAAAAGCATGGAATTTGCAGGTAATCATTTAATAGTGTGCCGAATGAGTACTCAAAAAAAAATCTAAAGAAAAACGCCTTGGCGAGACTGCTACCTTAAGGGGCCAGTACACTTTGAAAATGTCAAAAAATCGAAAGCAAGCAAGACTTGAAGAAATCGACGATGATGAGCAATCAGAAGGGATTTTGTACGGTGCAGAAATTGCCGATTGAATTTAGGTAAGAGTTTTTCATAGTATAAACTTCAAACGCGTTTTTCTCGAAACAACGTTTTCAAAATCTAGCTCCATCGTATCTCTAAAACTAATAAACCGATTCTCTTGAAATTTGAACCACATATTGTAAACATGATTCGCATTAAGATGACCCTCGGTGGTTTTAAAATTTTGATTTTTACTCTTTTTTTTTTACGAAAAACTGCGAAAAAAACGCGTTTTTTTTAACTTTTTTCGTTTTTCATCTGCCATTTTTTTATTTTTTGATAAAACTTTATATCCGAGGGTCATTTTGTAGCTGGTGTCATACTGAATCTACTGGACTTGGATTTTTTTGTTTCAGACAAGCCGTTGCCGAGTTGTGATGGAGCTACCTAGCCCACCTATTTTTGAGGCGTCACGTTAAACTATAGTTTTTGTACTTAAAAATGAATGAAAATGAATTAAAAATTTTTTTTTAAATGTATTTCAAGACTTTATTTATCAAGCCCAACAACTTTTATATTCATACCTTTTATAAAATCCTAAAAAAAAATCGCGAAAATAGCCTTTTTTTCGTGGCTCCAAAGTGGACCGTTAATAAAACGTAGTGGAGTGTATTTCCCGGTGCAGCTTTTAAGCTACGCATCATCCCGGTAGGTTGTCGAGCGGCTGAGCGGTGAACAAGAATGTGAGACAGGCAGTAAAAACATTGACAGCGTAAACATGCGCAAACGAGCTTGCGCCACCCCGCGCTACATTCGACCCGTACCGCATGCTCCTGTTTCGTGTTTTCGTGCGTAGCTGTATTCGTGCTTAGCTGATTGTGAGTAGAGGTCAGGTAGGCACTGACTTTGTTAGGCTTAGTTTGATTTGATGATGTTACTTACGTGACTTTCATCGTCTATCTACACGTAAAATGGAAGATTCTGTCGTTTTATCTGCACCTGGTAAACTTCAGAACCAATGGTCCTATGTGGATGCGTTTTTCACCAATATTGTAGTTCCCGGTGCAGGTTTTAAGCTACTTATCATCACGGTAGATTATCGGCTGGCTAAGCAGCGATCAAAAGTGTGTGTCGCTCAGTAAGAAAATCGACCGCGTAGAAACGCGTGAGCCAAATGACTACGTGAACCAAATGAACAAAATTCCGGCTTATATTTGAATGACCCTAGTACATATAAGGTAGGGGAAATTATGAACCTGTTATATTAATCTATGCAATATTGGCTATCAGTACATACTTTCTATAAAAATGTTAACGTTTCAAAGGTTTCCCAAAAAAAAAAAAAAAAGATCTCATGTCTTCAAAATCACGCGTCCCAATATATATACACGTGTATGTATGTATGTATCTGCGTGGGCGTGTGTGCATATGCAGTCGAGAGTTAATTGAGTGTGGTCATTCACAACGAGTGGGCGCTGATCGTAAGTGGCCGACTGGCTGGCAAAACCTCTGTATGCAATGTAACCACGCGTACACGGACTATCCATTTACGCTCGTCAGGATGCGGAAAATCACATATATAAAGGCTATCCCGTTTCGGTCGGACAAGCTCCCAACCAAGTATAAGAACCTCGCAAAGGGTAATTGCGAAAAAAAAAATGTCAACCTGTCCTCTGCGTTTCTCAATTTTGAAGCTACCGTATTTTTTTTTACGAAAAAAAAAACTTTATATTCGTTTCAATTGAGAATCAATTGGGACGAGATAAAAATGAATGACTCTTATCAAATACGTGTGAAAGGTTATTTTTTTTTAAAGTCAACTTGAGGTATTCCTTTCACGAACCCGAATATTCAAACATTAACTGATTTTCCTCTACAAATAAGTAAAAATACATCCCAGTATACTGGTGAAATTTTAAGCCAAGTTGCCGAACTTTTAACAATAGATTACGAATTTGAAAATCGTCCAATTTATGCAGCACTTTATGGAGATGACATGTTGGCCACATTTCTATCCGATAATTTATATACTAAATAACTCTAGTTGTCTGATATAAACTACTCTAAGCATGTAAAAATTCTGAAGATTCCGCAACGACAATAAAAATAACGGGCCACCGAAAGCTCAAAGAAAATATTAATGATAAAACTTAGAAAAACGCGACTAGCAGAAGAATTTCGGTAACCGCGACTTCTCAGAGAACATGTAAAAATGTCTAAACCTACAAAATTTATGCGAAATTTTTCATTCCAGTTCATCGATAGGTACAATAATTAATGGTCATTTATTTTTATGAAGCGGACACACCCTAGTAGACGGCGGAAAAAGTTGATGGATTTTGGGAATTATTATTTCATAAACTATTTGTCCGATTTCATCACAGTTTACTTTATACGGAAGTATATATATTGAGGTATATTGACCATTTTTTAAATAAATATTTATTGACTGGGAGCGTGGTTATTGTCGCCGCCACAAAACATGTCCCTCGCTGGCGGTCCCCAGGATTGCATACAGTCGGTTAATCTGAAACAAAAATTGCGAAAAAATTCTTAGAATGTAATGTACCTTCTTATTTTTTACTTAATTATTATTATTTTTTAAGTCAGCGAGGTCGTAAATTTAAGTTAAAAAATGAATGTAAATTTCAATCAGTCGCCCTTTTGTGAACATTTTTTTTTCCAATAAATCCTACGATGCGAAGGGCTTTATACAATACATTTTGAGAATCTTTTCGAAAATTTTGCCCTGACTTATGCGCCCACGAAATATGGCCCTCCACAAAAGGAATACCTTAAAGTATTCAATTTTATACTTTATAAAAAAAATATCTAAATTAAAAACACAAAATATATAATTATTTATTGCAGCAATAAGCGTTCCGTCAAAGAGCTCTAGATCAAAATCTAAAACCATACAAAGAATAATTGCATCGAAGTGCGACAAAAAATCTAAACACTACAAAAAAGAATTGCAACAAATTTCAATTCCTTTTTTTATGGTTGACCATCGCGATACTTCGATCTCGCATATGTAGTCCAACAATGCTTGGATCCGAAGATATCGAAAGACTTTGCTCCCACGGTAACTTTTGTATCAATCAGATCTGACCGATTACCCTCGTTGCCGATAAATTAGCTTCAGGCTATACAGATTCGTGTGTTCGTTTCGTAGCACTGGCCGAGAAAGGGAGCAAACGGGAGGAAGCGACCGTTCAGGGATAAATTGGATAGATAGAGAGTTGAGAGAAAGCAGACACTTCGTGAACCCATTTGCATGTAAATATTCATGATAGACGAGCACATGACTGTTTTGCGACGGGACGGAAAATCCCTTGTTGCGGGCCACCGTGGCAGCTTTGCATTAATCTGTATGTTCTCGAGATCACGCGCTACAAAACGAAAACTCAATTCACTCTGTATGGGTTAGATCGATTCGAATAAGTGAACCAATTCGTTGAAAAACTGTCTGCTTGGGGAGAATAGCTGAGAATTAAGGGGGCACATCCGACTAGATGGTGGAAAAAATAGATGAATTTTGAGAATTATTATATGAAAAACTATTTGTCCGATTTCATCCAAGCTTGTTTCATTCGAAAGTCTAAATATTAAGGTATCTTGACAATTTTTTAAATATATATTTATTGACTAGCAGCGCGGCTATTGTGGCCAGCGTAAAACATGCTCTTCGCTTGCACTATCTGCGGTCGACATCATTGCATGCAGTCGGTTGATCTGAAACGAAAATTCCGAAAAGATTCTTAAAATGTAATTTATACAACTCTTCGCATCGTAGGATTTTTTTAAATTTTCTTCCGTTTCACAATATAGCGCCTGATTGAAATTTACATTCAATTATCAATCTAAATTTCCGACCTTTCTGGATTGATAAAAAAAAAACAATAATTGAGATAAAAAGAAATCCTACGATGCGAAGGACTTTATGCATTACATTTTGAGATGCTTTTCGAAATTTTTGTTTCAGATCAACCGCGAGGGACATATTTTACGCCGGCCACAATAACAGCGCTCCCAGTCAATATATATTTGTAGAAATTTTTTTCAATATACCACAATATTTATTCTTTCGAATAAAACGAACTTGGATGAAATCGGACAAATAGTTTTATCAGATAATCATTCCCAAAAATCACCTTATTTTTCCGACGTCTACTCGGGTGTGCTCCCTTAATGTAGTATTCTAAGATGCCTACATTTCGAGCTTGATAAAAACAAAAAACAAAAAATATTTTTACCATCCATTTTTTTACAGTCTTTTTATTGATGTTTCAAGAACTTACAAAACAAATATTGTGCAAAAAAGGAAAAACTCTGACAATAATTTATTCATATTTTCATACATCTCTGGTAATTTTTTCAAGTTATTTCATGCATAAATTAAGGTGTAATCCGCTGAATCCCTTGGCGTGTCCTCATCGTCGTTGTCGATTTGCGGGAATTGTCCAGCTCGCAATTCGCATCTGAAATAGTCCAACAATTTTTTATACATTCCTGAGATGTTATTTAAGAACATGAACTTAAATTTTGAAAAAAAAAATCGAGAATTGAATGTTGAAACGTGTTTGAAAAAAAATTGATCGATTTTTAGTATTTTTTTTTCCCGGAATTTTGCAATAATAAATATGTTTTACACAATCTAATCTTTCCACCTTTAGGTTCATGTTTTAATAAATTATATTATGTAAATGTCTTCCAAATTTGAAGATAATCTATCAATTAGTTTTTGAGTTATGATTCCCGCAAATTGAAAAAATATCGTTTCGAGAAAAGCACGTTTAAATTTTCACAAACGAACAACTCAAAGTCAAATGTGCTTAATCAAATGATAAAGTGTCTTACCGATTAATCAGCGATTCTAGCACCATACAGCAGTCCTTCCTCTTCCTCATGCAACTCATTTGAAGCTTGCATTTCCTCTTTTCGAGCTTCTTTTGTCTCTATTAAACTTTTTCTATTTTGCCGAGCCACGCGCATCTGATCCATTTGCTCGACATATCCGTAGCTCTGCCTGCCAACCATCCATTTTTTTACAATCTTTTTATTGATGTTTCAAAAACTTACAAAACAAATTCTGTGCAAAAAAAGGAAAAAGTTATGCGGCTCTAAATATTGCCGTGAAAAAAAGGGTTGCGGTGGTTGACATAATTCCAAAGCCCCCATCCATTTAAAATAGAAACCAGTGTTCTTGATCAATAAGAATCTCGTTATGGCAAGTATCAAAGAGAAAAAAAAACTTAATGCCGGCTGTTTGAAAATGAAGTTAATTTTTCGCCCTTTTTTTAAGGAATTTTTTTTTTTTTAATAGTAATAATGCGAAGTTAATCGGTTGAACAGAACTCGAAATTTTATGTCAACCAGGTTAAAAAAATAGTAGTTTCGAGAAAAACGCATTTAAAGTCTAGCTTCCTTAGAAGTTTCTGAAGCCGGTGCGGCCTATCAATCCAACCGTATTCAAATCGCTATAACTTTGTAAATATTGGGAATTTGGAACCTTATTTTTGAGGGCTTATTCTTAAGGCCATGTGTCACACGCCAGAAAATTTCGACGCGGCCTCCCATCATGGCGGTACGGCAGAACCTCGCAGCTTTGGCTACGAGTCACCGCCTGCTCCCGCCAGAGAACGCCGCGCACGTATTCTATAGGGGCTCCATGCCTGGCGTTACGCCGAAGACTCGAGACCCTATAGGCGACGATTGCTGTGCGTGTGTGTGTTCGCTACGCCGGCCACGTGCAGAGAGAGAGAGGTGACCTTTTTGCACGCGTTCGGTCGTAACGAAAATACTTTGAATGATGTATGTGTGTGTATACATCGATGGATACACACCTAGTCTTAGGCGACCGTGTTTCGCTTCTACGCATGAGGCGTGAATCTGCTAGCGTTCCGATTCCGGCAATAACGGTTGCCCGATCATAGCTATCGCAAAAATGCGATACAATTAATAAATAATTAATTGTTTATGTCAAACAATATATATGAAAATACATCTGGCAATTCCGTCCAGATTCAAGAGATTATAAAAATGTTCAGCAATCGAGGTTCTAGGTACTAAAAAAGTTCAGCAATTCTAGGTACTTTCTGGGTAGGATACTATAGTATTAGTATTGTTTGATGTATTCGAAAAGAGTTCTGGCTCCTAACTGTTGTCAAATAATTGTAAATAAATTTTATCGGCATCTTAACTATGCAAGTGTGATCTGCTGATGGATAGGCGTTAGTTCTATGTACTTTCGGGGTAGGATACTATAGTATTTGTATTGTTTGATGTATTCGAAAAGAGTTCTGGCTCCTAACTGTTGTCAAATAATTATAAAAAATTTTTATCGGCATCTTAACTATGCAAGTGTGATCTGCTGATGGATAGGCGTTAGTTCTAGGTACTTTCTGGGTAGGATACTATAGTATTTGTATTGTTTGATGTATTCGAAAAGAGTTCTGGCTCCTAACTGTAGTCAAATAATTGTAAAAAAATTTTATCGGCATCTTAACTATGCAAGTGTGATCTGCTGATGGATAGGCGTTAGTTCTAGGTACTTTCTGGGTAGGATACTATAGTATTTGTATTGTTTGATGTATTCGAAAAGAGTTCTGGCTCCTAACTGTTGTCAAATAATTGTAAATAAATTTTATCGGCATCTTAACTATGCAAGTGTGATCTGCTGATGGATAGGCGTTAGTTCTATGTACTTTCGGGGTAGGATACTATAGTATTTGTATTGTTTGATGTATTCGAAAACAGTTCTGGCTCCTAACTGTAGTCAAATAATTGTAAAAAAATTTTATCGGCATCTTAACTATGCAAGTGTGATCTGCTGATGGATAGGCGTTAGTTCTAGGTACTTTCTGGGTAGGATACTATAGTATTTATATTGTTTGATGTATTCGAAAAGAGTTCTGGCTCCTAACTGTTGTCAAATAATTGTAAAAAAATTTTATCGGCATCTTAACTATGCAAGTGTGATCTGCTGATGGATAGGCGTTAGTTCTAGGTACTTTCTGGGTAGGATACTATAGTATTTATATTGTTTGATGTATTCGAAAAGAGTTCTGGCTCCTAACTGTTGTCAAATAATTGTAAAAAAATTTTATCGGCATCTTAACTATGCAAGTGTGATCTGCTGATGGATAGGCGTTAGTTCTAGGTACTTTCGGGGTAGGATACTATAGTATTTGTATTGTTTGATGTATTCGAAAAGAGTTCTGGCTCCTAACTGTTGTCAAATAATTGTAAAAAAAATTTATCGGCATCTTAACTTTGCAAGTGTGATCTGCTGATGGATAGGCGTTAGTTCTAGGTACTTTCTGGGTAGGATACTATAGTATTTGTATTGTTTGATGTATTCGAAAAGAGTTCTGGCTCCTAACTGTTGTCAAATAATTGTAAAAAAAATTTATCGGCATCTTAACTATGCAAGTGTGATCTGCTGATGGATAGGCGTTAGTTCTAGGTACTTTCTGGATAGGATACTATAGTATTAGTATTGTTTGATGTATTCGAAAAGAGTTCTGGCTCCTAACTGTTGTCAAATAATTGTAAAAAAATTTTATCGGCATCTTAACTATGCAAGTGTGATCTGCTGATGGATAGGCGTTAGTTCTAGGTACTTTCTGAGTAGGATACTATAGTATTAGTATTGTTTGATGTATTCGAAAAGAGTTCTGGCTCCTAACTGTTGTCAAATAATTGTAAAAAAAATTTATCGGCATCTTAACTATGCAAGTGTGATCTGCTGATGGATAGGCGTTAGTTCTAGGTACTTTCGGGGTAGGATACTATAGTATTTGTATTGTTTGATGTATTCGAAAGGAGTTCTGGCTCCTAACTGTTGTCAAATAATTGTAAAAAAAATTTATCGGCATCTTAACTATGCAAGTGTGATCTGCTGATGGATAGGCGTTAGTTCTAGGTACTTTCTGGATAGGATACTATAGTATTAGTATTGTTTGATGTATTCGAAAAGAGTTCTGGCTCCTAACTGTTGTCAAATAATTGTAAAAAAATTTTATCGGCATCTTAACTATGCAAGTGTGATCTGCTGATGGATAGGCGTTAGTTCTAGGTACTTTCTGGGTAGGATACTATAGTATTAGTATTGTTTGATGTATTCGAAAAGAGTTCTGGCTCCTAACTGTTGTCAAATAATTGTAAAAAAAATTTATCGGCATCTTAACTATGCAAGTGTGATCTGCTGATGGATAGGCGTTAGTTCTAGGTACTTTCTGGGTAGGATACTATAGTATTAGTATTGTTTGATGTATTCGAAAAGAGTTCTGGCTCCTAACTGTTGTCAAATAATTGTAAATAAATTTTATCGGCATCTTAACTATGCAAGTGTGATCTGCTGATGGATAGGCGTTAGTTCTATGTACTTTCGGGGTAGGATACTATAGTATTTGTATTGTTTGATGTATTCGAAAACAGTTCTGGCTCCTAACTGTAGTCAAATAATTGTAAAAAAATTTTATCGGCATCTTAACTATGCAAGTGTGATCTGCTGATGGATAGGCGTTAGTTCTAGGTACTTTCTGGGTAGGATACTATAGTATTTATATTGTTTGATGTATTCGAAAAGAGTTCTGGCTCCTAACTGTTGTCAAATAATTGTAAAAAAATTTTATCGGCATCTTAACTATGCAAGTGTGATCTGCTGATGGATAGGCGTTAGTTCTAGGTACTTTCGGGGTAGGATACTATAGTATTTGTATTGTTTGATGTATTCGAAAAGAGTTCTGGCTCCTAACTGTTGTCAAATAATTGTAAAAAAAATTTATCGGCATCTTAACTTTGCAAGTGTGATCTGCTGATGGATAGGCGTTAGTTCTAGGTACTTTCTGGGTAGGATACTATAGTATTTGTATTGTTTGATGTATTCGAAAAGAGTTCTGGCTCCTAACTGTTGTCAAATAATTGTAAAAAAAATTTATCGGCATCTTAACTATGCAAGTGTGATCTGCTGATGGATAGGCGTTAGTTCTAGGTACTTTCTGGATAGGATACTATAGTATTAGTATTGTTTGATGTATTCGAAAAGAGTTCTGGCTCCTAACTGTTGTCAAATAATTGTAAAAAAATTTTATCGGCATCTTAACTATGCAAGTGTGATCTGCTGATGGATAGGCGTTAGTTCTAGGTACTTTCTGGGTAGGATACTATAGTATTAGTATTGTTTGATGTATTCGAAAAGAGTTCTGGCTCCTAACTGTTGTCAAATAATTGTAAAAAAAATTTATCGGCATCTTAACTATGCAAGTGTGATCTGCTGATGGATAGGCGTTAGTTCTAGGTACTTTCGGGGTAGGATACTATAGTATTTGTATTGTTTGATGTATTCGAAAAGAGTTCTGGCTCCTAACTGTTGTCAAATAATTGTAAAAAAAATTTATCGGCATCTTAACTATGCAAGTGTGATCTGCTGATGGATAGGCGTTAGTTCTAGGTACTTTCTGGATAGGATACTATAGTATTAGTATTGTTTGATGTATTCGAAAAGAGTTCTGGCTCCTAACTGTTGTCAAATAATTGTAAAAAAATTTTATCGGCATCTTAACTATGCAAGTGTGATCTGCTGATGGATAGGCGTTAGTTCTAGGTACTTTCTGGGTAGGATACTATAGTATTAGTATTGTTTGATGTATTCGAAAAGAGTTCTGGCTCCTAACTGTTGTCAAATAATTGTAAAAAAAATTTATCGGCATCTTAACTATGCAAGTGTGATCTGCTGATGGATAGGCGTTAGTTCTAGGTACTTTCGGGGTAGGATACTATAGTATTTGTATTGTTTGATGTATTCGAAAAGAGTTCTGGCTCCTAACTGTTGTCAAATAATTGTAAAAAAAATTTATCGGCATCTTAACTTTGCAAGTGTGATCTGCTGATGGATAGGCGTTAGTTCTAGGTACTTTCTGGGTAGGATACTATAGTATTTGTATTGTTTGATGTATTCGAAAAGAGTTCTGGCTCCTAACTGTTGTCAAATAATTGTAAAAAAAATTTATCGGCATCTTAACTATGCAAGTGTGATCTGCTGATGGATAGGCGTTAGTTCTAGGTACTTTCTGGATAGGATACTATAGTATTAGTATTGTTTGATGTATTCGAAAAGAGTTCTGGCTCCTAACTGTTGTCAAATAATTGTAAAAAAATTTTATCGGCATCTTAACTATGCAAGTGTGATCTGCTGATGGATAGGCGTTAGTTCTAGGTACTTTCTGGGTAGGATACTATAGTATTAGTATTGTTTGATGTATTCGAAAAGAGTTCTGGCTCCTAACTGTTGTCAAATAATTGTAAAAAAAATTTATCGGCATCTTAACTATGCAAGTGTGATCTGCTGATGGATAGGCGTTAGTTCTAGGTACTTTCGGGGTAGGATACTATAGTATTTGTATTGTTTGATGTATTCGAAAAGAGTTCTGGCTCCTAACTGTTGTCAAATAATTGTAAAAAAAATTTATCGGCATCTTAACTATGCAAGTGTGATCTGCTGATGGATAGGCGTTAGTTCTAGGTACTTTCTGGATAGGATACTATAGTATTAGTATTGTTTGATGTATTCGAAAAGAGTTCTGGCTCCTAACTGTTGTCAAATAATTGTAAAAAAATTTTATCGGCATCTTAACTATGCAAGTGTGATCTGCTGATGGATAGGCGTTAGTTCTAGGTACTTTCTGGGTAGGATACTATAGTATTAGTATTGTTTGATGTATTTGAAAAGAGTTCTGGCTCCTAACTGTTGTCAAATAATTGTAAAAAAAATTTATCGGCATCTTAACTATGCAAGTGTGATCTGCTGATGGATAGGCGTTAGTTCTAGGTACTTTCGGGGTAGGATACTATAGTATTTGTATTGTTTGATGTATTCGAAAAGAGTTCTGGCTCCTAACTGTTGTCAAATAATTGTAAAAAAAATTTATCGGCATCTTAACTTTGCAAGTGTGATCTGCTGATGGATAGGCGTTAGTTCTAGGTACTTTCTGGGTAGGATACTATAGTATTTGTATTGTTTGATGTATTCGAAAAGAGTTCTGGCTCCTAACTGTTGTCAAATAATTGTAAAAAAAATTTATCGGCATCTTATCTATGCAAGTGTGATCTGCTGATGGATAGGCGTTAGTTCTAGGTACTTTCTGGTTAGGATACTATAGTATTAGTATTGTTTGATGTATTCGAAAAGAGTTCTGGCTCCTAACTGTTGTCAAATAATTGTAAAAAAATTTTATCGGCATCTTAACTATGCAAGTGTGATCTGCTGATGGATAGGCGTTAGTTCTAGGTACTTTCTGGGTAGGATACTATAGTATTAGTATTGTTTGATGTATTCGAAAAGAGTTCTGGCTCCTAACTGTTGTCAAATAATTGTAAAAAAAATTTATCGGCATCTTAACTATGCAAGTGTGATCTGCTGATGGATAGGCGTTAGTTCTAGGTACTTTCGGGGTAGGATACTATAGTATTTGTATTGTTTGATGTATTCGAAAAGAGTTCTGGCTCCTAACTGTTGTCAAATAATTGTAAAAAAAATTTATCGGCATCTTAACTTTGCAAGTGTGATCTGCTGATGGATAGGCGTTAGTTCTAGGTACTTTCTGGGTAGGATACTATAGTATTTGTATTGTTTGATGTATTCGAAAAGAGTTCTGGCTCCTAACTGTTGTCAAATAATTGTAAAAAAAATTTATCGGCATCTTAACTATGCAAGTGTGATCTGCTGATGGATAGGCGTTAGTTCTATGTACTTTCGGGGTAGGATACTATAGTATTTGTATTGTTTGATGTATTCGAAAAGAGTTCTGGCTCCTAACTGTTGTCAAATAATTGTAAAAAAAATTTATCGGCATCTTAACTTTGCAAGTGTGATCTGCTGATGGATAGGCGTTAGTTCTAGGTACTTTCTGGGTAGGATACTATAGTATTTGTATTGTTTGATGTATTCGAAAAGAGTTCTGGCTCCTAACTGTTGTCAAATAATTGTAAAAAAAATTTATCGGCATCTTAACTTTGCAAGTGTGATCTGCTGATGGATAGGCGTTAGTTCTAGGTACTTTCTGGGTAGGATACTATAGTATTAGTATTGTTTGATGTATTCGAAAAGAGTTCTGGCTCCTAACTGTTGTCAAATAATTGTAAAAAAATTTTATCGGCATCTTAACTATGCAAGTGTGATCTGCTGATGGATAGGCGTTAGTTCTAGGTACTTTCTGGGTAGGATACTATAGTATTTGTATTGTTTGATGTATTCGAAAAGAGTTCTGGCTCCTAACTGTTGTCAAATAATTGTAAAAAAAATTTATCGGCATCTTAACTATGCAAGTGTGATCTGCTGATGGATAGGCGTTAGTTCTAGGTACTTTCTGGTTAGGATACTATAGTATTAGTATTGTTTGATGTATTCGAAAAGAGTTCTGGCTCCTAACTGTTGTCAAATAATTGTAAAAAAATTTTATCGGCATCTTAACTATGCAAGTGTGATCTGCTGATGGATAGGCGTTAGTTCTAGGTACTTTCTGGGTAGGATACTATAGTATTAGTATTGTTTGATGTATTCGAAAAGAGTTCTGGCTCCTAACTGTTGTCAAATAATTGTAAAAAAAATTTATCGGCATCTTAACTATGCAAGTGTGATCTGCTCATGGATAGGCGTTAGTTCTAGGTACTTTCGGGGTAGGATACTATAGTATTTGTATTGTTTGATGTATTCGAAAAGAGTTCTGGCTCCTAACTGTTGTCAAATAATTGTAAAAAAATTTTATCGGCATCTTAACTCTGCAAGTGTGATCTGCTGATGGATAGGTGTTAGTTCTAGGTACTTTCTGGGTAGGATACTATAGTATTTGTATTGTTTGATGTATTCGAAAAGAGTTCTGGCTCCTAACTGTTGTCAAATAATTATAAAAAAATTTTATCGGCATCTTAACTATGCAAGTGTGATCTGCTGATGGATAGGCGTTAGTTCTAGGTACTTTCTGGGTAGGATACTATAGTATTTGTATTGTTTGATGTATTCGAAAAGAGTTCTGGCTCCTAACTGTTGTCAAATAATTGTAAAAAAATTTTATCGGCATCTTAACTATGCAAGTGTGATCTGCTGATGGATAGGCGTTAGTTCTAGGTACTTTCTGGGTAGGATACTATAGTATTAGTATTGTTTGATGTATTCGAAAAGAGTTCTGGCTCCTAACTGTTGTCAAATAATTGTAAAAAAATTTTATCGGCATCTTAACTATGCAAGTGTGATCTGCTGATGGATAGGCGTTAGTTCTAGGTACTTTCGGGGTAGGATACTATAGTATTTGTATTGTTTGATGTATTCGAAAAGAGTTCTGGCTCCTAACTGTTGTCAAATAATTATAAAAAATTTTTATCGGCATCTTAACTATGCAAGTGTGATCTGCTGATGGATAGGCGTTAGTTCTAGGTACTTTCTGGGTAGGATACTATAGTATTTGTATTGTTTGATGTATTCGAAAAGAGTTCTGGCTCCTAACTGTTGTCAAATAATTGTAAAAAAATTTTATCGGCATCTTAACTATGCAAGTGTGATCTGCTGATGGATAGGCGTTAGTTCTAGGTACTTTCTGGGTAGGATACTATAGTATTAGTATTGTTTGATGTATTCGAAAAGAGTTCTGGCTCCTAACTGTTGTCAAATAATTGTAAAAAAAATTTATCGGCATCTTAACTATGCAAGTGTGATCTGCTGATGGATAGGCGTTAGTTCTAGGTACTTTCTGGGTAGGATACTATAGTATTTGTATTGTTTGATGTATTCGAAAAGAGTTCTGGCTCCTAACTGTTGTCAAATAATTGTAAAAAAATTTTATCGGCATCTTAACTATGCAAGTGTGATCTGCTGATGGATAGGCGTTAGTTCTAGGTACTTTCGGGGTAGGATACTATAGTATTTGTATTGTTTGATGTATTCGAAAAGAGTTCTGGCTCCTAACTGTTGTCAAATAATTGTAAAAAAATGTTATCGGCATCTTAACTATGCAAGTGTGATCTGCTGATGGATAGGCGTTAGTTCTAGGTACTTTCTGGGTAGGATACTATAGTATTAGTATTGTTTGATGTATTCGAAAAGAGTTCTGGCTCCTAACTGTTGTCAAATAATTGTAAAAAAAATTTATCGGCATCTTAACTATGCAAGTGTGATCTGCTGATGGATAGGCGTTAGTTCTAGGTACTTTCGGGGTAGGATACTATAGTATTTGTATTGTTTGATGTATTCGAAAAGAGTTCTGGCTCCTAACTGTAGTCAAATAATTGTAAAAAAATTTTATCGGCATCTTAACTATGCAAGTGTGATCTGCTGATGGATAGGCGTTAGTTCTAGGTACTTTCTGGGTAGGATACTATAGTATTTGTATTGTTTGATGTATTCGAAAAGAGTTCTGGCTCCTAACTGTTGTCAAATAATTGTAAAAAAAATTTATCGGCATCTTAACTATGCAAGTGTGATCTGCTGATGGATAGGCGTTAGTTCTAGGTACTTTCGGGGTAGGATACTATAGTATTTGTATTGTTTGATGTATTCGAAAAGAGTTCTGGCTCCTAACTGTTGTCAAATAATTGTAAAAAAATTTTATCGGCATCTTAACTATGCAAGTGTGATCTGCTGATGGATAGGCGTTAGTTCTAGGTACTTTCTGGGTAGGATACTATAGTATTTGTATTGTTTGATGTATTCGAAAAGAGTTCTGGCTCCTAACTGTTGTCAAATAATTGTAAAAAAAATTTATCGGCATCTTAACTTTGCAAGTGTGATCTGCTGATGGATAGGCGTTAGTTCTAGGTACTTTCTGGGTAGGATACTATAGTATTTGTATTGTTTGATGTATTCGAAAAGAGTTCTGGCTCCTAACTGTTGTCAAATAATTGTAAAAAAAATTTATCGGCATCTTAACTATGCAAGTGTGATCTGCTGATGGATAGGCGTTAGTTCTAGGTACTTTCGGGGTAGGATACTATAGTATTTGTATTGTTTGATGTATTCGAAAAGAGTTCTGGCTCCTAACTGTTGTCAAATAATTGTAAAAAAATTTTATCGGCATCTTAACTATGCAAGTGTGATCTGCTGATGGATAGGCGTTAGTTCTAGGTACTTTCTGGGTAGGATACTATAGTATTTGTATTGTTTGATGTATTCGAAAAGAGTTCTGGCTCCTAACTGTTGTCAAATAATTATAAAAAATTTTTATCGGCATCTTAACTATGCAAGTGTGATCTGCTGATGGATAGGCGTTAGTTCTAGGTACTTTCTGGGTAGGATACTATAGTATTTGTATTGTTTGATGTATTCGAAAAGAGTTCTGGCTCCTAACTGTTGTCAAATAATTGTAAAAAAATTTTATCGGCATCTTAACTATGCAAGTGTGATCTGCTGATGGATAGGCGTTAGTTCTAGGTACTTTCTGAGTAGGATACTATAGTATTAGTATTGTTTGATGTATTCGAAAAGAGTTCTGGCTCCTAACTGTTGTCAAATAATTGTAAAAAAATTTTATCGGCATCTTAACTATGCACGTGTGATCTGCTGATGGATAGGCGTTAGTTCTAGGTACTTTCGGGGTAGGATACTATAGTATTTGTATTGTTTGATGTATTCGAAAAGAGTTCTGGCTCCTAACTGTTGTCAAATAATTATAAAAATTTTTTATCGGCATCTTAACTATGCAAGTGTGATCTGCTGATGGATAGGCGTTAGTTCTAGGTACTTTCTGGGTAGGATACTATAGTATTTGTATTGTTTGATGTATTCGAAAAGAGTTCTGGCTCCTAACTGTTGTCAAATAATTGTAAAAAAATTTTATCGGCATCTTAACTATGCAAGTGTGATCTGCTGATGGATAGGCGTTAGTTCTAGGTACTTTCTGGTTAGGATACTATAGTATTAGTATTGTTTGATGTATTCGAAAAGAGTTCTGGCTCCTAACTGTTGTCAAATAATTGTAAAAAAATTTTATCGTCATCTTAAGGCCATGTGTCACACGCCAGAAAATTTCGACGCCGCCTCCCATCACGGCGGTACGGCAGAACCTCGCAGCTTTGGCTACGAGTCACCGCCTGCTCCCGCCAGAGAACGCCGCGCACGTATTCTATAGGGGCTCCATCGAAGCTTTTAAAAAAATCGTTTTTTTTTTTCAAATTTATAGACTGGAATATTGCCTCAAAATGGAGAATGAAAAAAAGGAACAATTTGAAGAACCACATTGGTCTTGCGAGAAAAATCTCTAGCATGGTCCATTTTTTTTCGTATCCACACAATATATCTTTGTGTGAGAAGCAACACGTAGCCAAGTTTGGGGCCAAATTTTATCCACTGCCTACATATTTTAGGTGGTTGTTGCATATAAAACCGCTCGCTGGCAATAGATGTTGAAAAAGTTTCCCGAAAAACTCCTTCATGTAACCCGTCGTCGAGAAAAAAAAAATGATGAAAGATACATTTCACAGTGGATCAATGGAATTTAATTCCATCTAAAAAGGTTTTTTTTTCACGAGTGTTTCGTATTCACAATTCCTTCATTCTGCTGAACTGAAAATCGAATATGTATGTTTTTCCGAAATGATCAACTTTATCTAGCAATTACTGTTCAAAACAAAAATACGCTGTATTTTTTTTCGATGAGGACTTAACAAAACTATAAACGCCGCGCCAGGCCCTTAGAAAACATACGACCACGTTATAATTGTCACCCTATATGCGTGTGTATGCACGAACGTATGTGCATACATATGCATAAATGAATGTGTAGACGGAGTATGTATCCATTATAAATTCTCCGCGAACGTGACCAATATACCCCAAACTTTATAAAAGCTCGGCCAACCAACGAGCTTTTGTAACTTCGTATATTAAGCCATCAGAAATACTTGCATTATTTCATGAAAAATAAAAATAAAAAAAATAGTGTATCAGATAAAAAATGGTTCGTCAAAGTGTACATCATTATATCTTTATATTCCATATGCGTAAATATTGAGAAAAAAAAAACACAAAGGAAAAAAAATATGCAAATAAAGGTGTACCAACGAGAATCGCGATTGTATTCTTTGGAGCCGTAAATTATAATTCACATTTTTTTTCAGCTTTCTCCTTTGTTCATTCCAATTCGAACTCTATTATTTTATTCACTGCGAATTTGCATTAATGGAGATGGGCGCGGAACGACGTCGCCGCGAGAGAGCTTCGATCGAAAAGTTGGAACGGGAAAACTTTTTGTTTCGTTTTTTTTTTTTGGTTAATTTTTTTGTACAGTGGCGACGGAGGAGGGGAATGGTGATGGTAGTGAAAAGTCTTTTTCCAAAGTAATTGAGCTCGACCATCATAATTGAATCTCCGAATGTTTCACGAACGCGAGTTACAAAAACGGCTGTGGTCTTCTTTTTTCTTCCTACTACTCCCTTTTTGTCTTCTCAAGTACTTTATATCAAAGTAATTTTCACAATTTCCCGCTGCGTATCAGAAAGTCCACTTCTAAATACATGTAAAAATAAATAAACACGCGCACGTACGGAGGTACGCGCATGTGTGTGTGTGTATGTGTGAGGGGGTTCTTATCCGTTGCTACCTGACGGCCACCACGATGTGCCATGATGTATTGATTGGAAGCTGGGCTACAGGTGGCTTCCTGGCGCAGGCGCTTCGGAACCCTAAGGATATGAATAAGCTCACCCTCACCCTTCTCCTCTTTGACCATCTTTCACTATCTCTTTCTCCCTCTCCTTCGCCCTCTTCTCTCTCTCTCTCTCTCTCTCTCTCTCTCTCTCTCTCTCTCTCTCTCTCTCTCTCTCTCTCTCTCTCTCTCTCTCTCTTTCTCTCTCTGTCTCTCTCTCTATACCTTTCTCTCTCACTGGCCCTAAAGCTCAGTCTCCCTTATTAAAATCCCCCATGACGCCGGGCAATCGTTACCCATTTCCGAAGCCACAAGCAGAGCAAGACTTGCCGGCCCCGAAGCTCTCAAACCTCGCTCACACCACATAATTATGTTTATATTCCATAATGATAATAATAATAATAATGAGATGAGTGAGAAATAGTAAATTACTTGTATATATATAGATACATACAAAGCTAATTTATACATATTGTTTTTTTAAGATTTTTATTGCAGCTGATTATAGCGACCTGGCGATTACAAAGATTAGCTTCGATGCAATTATTCACGGTCGTATTTCGAAATTTCAGTTCAACTTTCGGAAGTATCGCAGAGGTCTCTTCTCAAGAAAAAGAAAAAAAAAAACAAAAAGACCCAAAGCAATTTGAATGCTAAAAAGCTCGAAATCCATGCGATCAGGGTTTCGAATAATTCGAGTCAACATTATGGCTGCGATTTTTTTTTATTACTTGGCGTCAAGACGCTGCCGCGTCTCTTGATTTCTTTTCTTGAAAACATCAATTTTGCAATCCTTTAAAATTTCGTCGAGCAATTATTCATAAATAATTACGTACTTCCGATGTTCATTGCCGTGAATATATGGTGTTAAAGTTTCCATCATTAGAATGCAACGAAAATTCGCCTTGTTTTTTTTTTTGCATTTCTTTATTTTTATCATTAGCTAAAAAAAATTTTCGCAGTTTTTGGTTACAAATTTTTAATGAGGATTCTCAAAAGTGTTTCGGTTACGTTAGCAGCCTAAATGTCCTAAAAAAAAATACGGGAATACGAAGAAAAAAAATACCCTTTCGTTGCATTCCAACGATGCAAACATTAATGCTATGTGAATATGTGAATAAACAAATAAGGTGAATGAAAAAAATTGGGAGTCCGTAAAAAAAAGGAAAAACTCGCAAGAGCGAATATATGAATAAATAATATACATGAACATTGAATAAAGCGAACCGCAGTATCAAGAATTAAAGTAACAATTGTAGCGAGTAATTTCTTTTTTGTAGTTATGAGCACGAAACTTTATCAACTCTTTCTCCCGCCCTCGCTATCAGGTGGCTTTTTGTCTTGATTCTCTTTGGTATGACAGAAGGTAAGGGGAGATAGTTGGGAGTCTGCGAACTCGTGGGATGTTATTGGTCATGGCAGAATCGTAAAAAAGTCACGAGCTAAAAGGCCATTGCAAACTTTTTAATCGCGATACCGAGTTTGCCTTCGGTGCTGTTTATGCTTTTGCTGAATAAATAAACATATATATATATATATATATCCAACTGCATATAAAATTGGATATATAACATTAACAACCCGAAAAAAATGTCTTCTTCTAGAAAACCGAAAAAGGTCGTGGAATCTATATATATAATATATATATATGTCACCGGCATCTGTATAATCCGATATTCTATAAAATGCCTAAAACGTTCAGACAATGTATAAAATATCATTTATTCCATACTTTACTTAGGCATTCTATACAATACCAAATGTACAACCGGCAAAGTGTTTAAGGCAGGCAACCACTATAGTAGACCGAAAACTAGATGATGTTTTGGATTTTTTTATTGTGAAAAAAAAACAGAAATTTCCGCAACTTTGACAATAATTTATTCATATTTACATACATCTCTGGTAATTTTTTCAAGTTATTTCATGCATTAATTAAGGTATAATCCGCTGTGTCCCTTGGCGTGTCCTCATCGTCGTTGTCGATTTGCGGGAATTGTGCAGCTCGCAATTCGCATCTAAAATAGTCCAACAAATTTTTGTACATTCTCGAGATGCTTTTTAAGAACATGAGCCTAAATTTTGAAAAAAAAAATCGAGATTCGAATGTTGGAACGTATTTGTAAAAAAATGATCGATTTTTAGCATTTTTTTCCCGGCATTTTGCAATAATAAATATGTTTTAAAAAATCTAATCTTTCCAACTTTAGGTTTATGTTTTAATAAATTATATTATGTAAACGTGTTCTGAATTTGAAGATGATCCATCGATTAGTTTTTGAGTTATGATTCCCGCAAATTGAAAAAAATGTCGTTTCGAGAAAAACACGTTTAAAGTTTCACAAACGCAAAACTCAAAGTCAAATGTGTTTAATCAAGTGATAAAGTGTCTTACCGATTAATCAGCGATTCCAGCGCTATACAGCAGTCCTTCCTCTTCCTCATGCAACTCATTTGGCGCTTGTATTTCCTCTTTACGAGCTTTTCGAGCTTCTTTTGTATCTAATAAACTTATTCTATTTTGCCGAGCCACGCGCGTCTGATCCATTTGCTCGGCATATCCGTAGCTCTGCCTGCCAACTACGATTTGTAGTTCATTCATAACCATGAGTAGGGCTGAATTTCCTTCAATTAATAAAATAGCAGCAAGAAATGCCACTACCTCGATTATTTTGTACCCAGAATGGAGATGTTTTGGAGCTAATCGCGAAACTGTCGAGTTTGGGTTTGTTTAGGTTATGAAAACCCAAACAAACTACCTAACTGAGCGCTCGTGGATACCTATGAGCGCGCTTGGGAGTCGAGCGGAGAGTCTTTATCATTTATATACATACCGTTAGAAAGAATCCGAATATCGTTTTAAAATTTTCAGGGTGTATTCTTAAGATATTTTGCTAACGATTTGTGAAATTAAAAAATATTGATTTTTTAAAGCATCTAAAGTGATTGCCCGCCTTAATAGATATAGCTAACAGGCTCACGTCTAGCTATACCAATATCTGTTATCACACTCGCCGTTTTGTGCGAATGGTGGGGTGCGTGGAACACTGGTGTGGGCGCCGGCCATCTCGGATGTGCCTGTGGAATGGTGGGGTGCGTACATGTTTGGTTAAACATGTACGCGTAATTAACGCAACCGCTAGAATATCAATTAGCAGTACCATATTTTAGGGATTAAGAATGGCTATAAAATATTTTATCCCTTCAGCGAAATATCAAAAAATAGCTAAAATATGGTTGAAAATACCATACATTTCTCACAGTGTGTATCCGAACTGCAAGAAGACGACTTTAAAAAGAAAATAGCCTGAAAATGGAACCAATTGAGTGAGATGTTAATAAAATTTTGATAAATATAAATGTAGATTTCCTTGTTTTTTTTTTTTTTTTTTCATTTACTCAGCTCATGATTTCATGTTTGATAAACCATTACAAAATCAAAGATTATAGAAAAAATGTATTCTATATAAAATTTCAAGATCCACTTGGTATGGGTTAATGTCATTATAGAAAAACGTAATTTAATATTTAAGTAAGCCTCAATACTTGGAACGCAATTAGGGGTTATGCGTTAAAATTTTCGAATATATTGGATTGGACATAAACAGGGTGGTCCAATAACTATTAGCACCTTGGATATCTTCGAAACTATAAGGTTCACAGAAATATTTGCTGAAATGAAATTGCACAGTACGAAAGGGGCCATCCTATAGCGATAATATTTTTTTTGCCGGTGGAGGTACTTCGGACATTTGAAGGTCAACTCCATTTTTTAAAATGGATCGGTATGTTTTTTTTCTGTATCATGAAAGAGAAGCTTAAAACGAGTTCAACGACCTATAACATAAGGTCATTGAAGGTCATAGAAAGTACAGAAAGGCGATAATACTTACAGTTTCGGTAGTAAATAAAATTACTACGTTTATAGTAAGATAAACGCCTTTCTGTACTTTCTATGACCTTCAATGACCTTATGTTATAGGTCGTTGAACTCGTTTGAAGCTCCTCTTTCATGATACAGACATAAAAAAAAACATACCGATCCATTTAAAAAAATGGAGTTGACCTTCAAATGTCCGAAGTACCTTCACCTGCAAAAAAAACTATTATCGCTATCGGATGGCCCCTTTCGTACTGTGCAATTTCATTTCAGCAAATATTTCTGTGAACCTTATAGTTTCGAAGATATCCATGGTGCTAATAGTTATAGGACCACCCTGTATATATATATCCAACTGTATATAACCTTTAAATATGTATATGAATCTGAAGATCTCCAACACACCAGTCTGACCCACTCGGCTGTAAACTACTGACTGAGTCTGACCACAGCTGGCCAAATCCCCTCTATCTAATATTAAATCCCATGAGAATTCTACATTCCTCGCTCGTGCCGCCTTCCGCTCTCTTTCGTTCTCACGTTTCAGGGAGTTTCCTCTCGAAGCAGCGGAACGAAGAACAACATCCGGATTTGAAGTCAGCGAATGTCATTCGGAATATTACAAGTATTCAAAAATCCTGCAAAACACCGTCTATCTCCTTTAAAGCTATGATGATGCAGCGTACAAGCGAGAGACGTAATGTTTCGAATTTTCGCAAGTGAAATACTCGACTTCCGGTTTGCGTAATTTACAAAAGCCTCGGCGTTGCACAACGCTGTTACTGTATATAAAACCAGTCGAATCGTCGTCTTGACGGTCGTGTAAAAATCAAAGATGCGAGAGAGATGAAAAAAAAAGTTCTTTCATCGGGAATGAGTATGCGGAGAAATAATCGCAAACCTCGCCTTCCAACGATTAAATATTACAATGCCTTTTGTGCGAGACTGCTTAGAATCCCGCGCGAAAAAGATTGTATCGCGTGCGAATTTTTCGAAGCGATTAAAAAAAGACATTTAATTATTTGGCAGAAACGATATGATTTCATGCAAATGGAAGAAAGACCGTTTTTTTTTGTCGTTTGGTCGGCGCATTAATCGTCGGAAATGAAGAGCCAGTCCACAGTCTCGGGAGTCTCATGGTAAATCTAAGTCTGAATAAAACAGGCTAACGGGCGATCGGGAAAATGGATTTTCCGATAAAACTTTTGGTGCGAATGAAAATCATTCATTTTTCGAAACTTCACTCCCGTCGTCAAAAAGAGCGCCAATTTTTTCAAACTTTTTTCCCCGTACCTTTGCCCTTCTGTGGCTGCAAAAAAATCCAAAAATCCACTCGAGCCGTATTAAAAAATCTGAAAAATTTAGACACATTTTACACCTGTTTTATGCATTTCTCACCAAGGCTCAACTTGTGCTACCGATATTTAATTGTTTTTTTTGTGAAATTCCGATTTTTGGTATGATGTTTCCACAGTTTGGAAGTCAGAGGAGTACTTTTTCGGTCTTGCGAGTAAAAAAAAACTTGGAAAATATGGTTTCAGATGACATTCAATTGGGGTGGGATGTATATGTGGACAGGAAGAGTAAAAGTCAGAAGAGTACTCCTCTGACTTCAAAATTGTCGACTAAACATTCCCAAGATCGAAATTACACAAAAAAAAAGAAACAGTAAATATCGAAAGCACAAGTTGAACTTTGGTGAAAAATGCATAATAAAAGCCTAAAACGTATCTAAATTTTTTCACAATTTTAAAAATAGCCCGAGTGAACTTTTCAATTTTTTGCAGCCGCACAAGGGCAAGGGATGGGGGGAAATAGTTAACTGCGTTGAGCTGGAATACCCCATATATATATATATATATATATATATATATGTATATTGGGAGTACAAATTAATTCGGTCCGTTTTCAAGAGATGGCTCTGGCTGTTATGAATGTTTCATAGTGACAGTTGATTTCGGTGGTTTCAGAGAGGTTAGACATCTGTCAATAACATTCAGTCTATATCGCTTTGAGTTCCATTAAAAACCTTGTTTTTTACTGTGTTGAATATGTCAAATTTTGTGTTAACTAAGCAGCATTTGCGGGAAGTTTTACTCTGCTGCTTTAATTGGAAGAAAAGTGCAGCCGAAGCGCATCGAATGCTTGTTGAAGTTTATGGTGATGATGATCCAACTGATAAATCATGCAGGGAATGGTTTCGACGCTTTGAGAACGGTGATTTCAGCGTTGAAGACAAGCCTCACCCTGGACAGCCAAATGAGCCAATGAGCTGCTACAACCTGGCGATTCCATTACGGGCGATCGGTATAGACTACAATTGATTCGTTTGAGCCGTGCATTACGAGAAAAACGGCCGGAATACGAGCAAAGACATGACAAAATTATTCTTCTGCATGACAACGCTCGGCCTCATGTCGCAAAAGTCGTAAAAAAATATTTGGAAACGCTCAAATGGGATATTTTACCGCACCCGCCGTATTCTCCGGAAATTGCTCCTTCTGATTACTAGTTGTTCCAACGGATGCAGCAGGATTTAGCAGCTCACCGGTTCACTTCTTTCGCAGAAATCGAAAATTGGCTCAGAACTTGGATCGCCTCAAAAGACGAGACTTTTTTTCGAGATGGAATTCGAAAATTGCCTGAGAGGTGGGAAAAAGTAGTAGCCAGCGATGGACAATACTTTGATTAATCTATTCATACCTTTTATTTTGAAATAAATGGATTTTTTACCACAAAAAAACGGACCGAATTAATTTGTACTCCCAATATATATATATGAGGTATTCCAGCCCAAGTGTGTAAACCCGTGACGCTGACCCTCTCGGATTTCTTTGATTTTTTTTTTCATATGATCGCATTGAGTCTAAAATACACCCTCATAATTTTTTTAGATTTTTCCAAACATCCCTTATTTCAAAAAAAAATTTAAAAAATAAAAATAAACGCCATTTTTTTTTAACCTAAAAAAATTCTGAAAAAACCGTGATAATATATAAAAATTTTCAAACTATCACCCGTAATGGGCAGATTTTTTTTTCTGTGTCTTCAAGCTATTAACGTTCTCCAAATTCCAAAAAAAACTCAAATGGCTCACCTTGAGCAGGTACTGAATTATTTTGGTACTCAAATTAATTTCGTTCATGATTTTCGAATAATGAAATAGGAATTACCGACAAGTAGAATTATTTATAGCCATTTTGAAAAAACATATTAAGAACCCCAGACGCTATATCATGTTGTGGAGCATTATTCAGGCAATACGAAGGCATTATTCTCATTTTAAGGTTTATAATTCGTATTGCGTTATTCGAAAATCATCAACGAAATTAATTTGAGTACCAAAATAATTCAGTATCTGCTCAAGGTGAGTTATTTGAGATTTTTTTGGAATTTTGAGAACGTTAATAGCTTGTAAAACACAGAAAAAAAAATCTACCCACTACGGGTGATAGCTTGAAAATTTTTATACATTATCACGGTTTTTTCGGAATTTTTTTAGATTAAAAAAAAATGGCGTTTTTTTTTTTCAAAAAAAAATTTTTTTTGAAATGAGGGATGTTTGGAAAAATCTAAAAAAATTATGAGGGTGTATTTTAGACTCAATGCGATTATATGAAAAAAAAATCAAAGAAATCCAAGAGGGTCACGGTCACGGGTTTACACACTTGGGATGGAATACCTCATATATATATTTATTTTGTTTTTTTAACATGTATCATTAAGAAGTTTTGGAACAAGTGACGAAACGATACCACTTGATAAAAAGTTATACAGTAGATTGTTTGACATATAATGAATGCACCCTCCAAATTTGAAATCGATCATCTACACCGTTTCCATAAAATGAACATTTGGAAAAACACTTTTTAACATAGGGAGATGCGAACACTCATCGCTGATCGAAAGTTTTACGCATAAAGTAGTGCGAAGAAACGTTAAGAATGTTATGAAAAACTGTCAAACGACTCTGTACATTATGACAATCATTTCATCCAAAAATTAGATGATTCGTCTAAACCGTTTATTAATTATCGACGTTTTTGTAAATGAAAACATTCAGTTTTTCCCCTACCTACGAAACGTATAGGCGAAGTGTGGCAACGTCGCATGAGTGCTAAATGGCGCGTGTGTTTGAATACCATTTATCGTCGTGACGAGAATACGTTCAATAAAATGCATTTTCAAAGAGGAGTGATATATTTTATTGTTGATACTTGACATTTATCGTTTAGAATTGATTCGGCTTAACAAAGAAATGCAAATGTTTTTTTTTTTCAATGAACTGAATGAGCTGCTGCGCTCGCTGATTGATATAACATTGAAAACGCGTTATTAATAAGCTCGTATAAAAATAATAATCTTTAATGCAGGACGCGAAATTTATTACAGTAATCGTGTTGTTTTCAAACGAAATATTGGTGTGTAGAAGTTGCGCGCACTGCTCAAAAACAACCCCCCCCCCCAAAGATAAGCTGTCACGAAACTTCTCGAAAGAAGAAATTATTGAACGAGAAGAAACGAGCTTGTTGCACATGTGCGCAAAGGCAAAAGTATACGGAGGACGTACGCGTTTTTTTCATCCCCGGATGAATTTTATCTTCGTCGCAATACAGGAGGGAAAAAGTGAGCCCGTAGAGGAGGAACGAAAAAAAGGGCGATGTACTGTCGTCTGGCACTGGGTGACGAGGCCACAGGCCTATATCTAAATATAACGTTCGAGCAAGGGCTCGTGTAACAGGCAACGGTCATGGCAAATATCGATTTTATTGCCCAACCATACGAGCCAGCTTTGGATACACGAGTGTACATGTACACCAACGTAGTTTCAGGTGATAGCCGAAACGTCGTGGGTTATCCTCCGTTGATATAACGGAGGGTAATTCTCCCTTGGGAATTCAATCTTCGATCTTATTTTGCCATGTTTCACACGTCCAGTCGGTAAAAATCCTACTGCCAAGTTTTCTCCTAGACGGATCATATTTCGGGCAAAAGAAGAGAAAGCCGTTGTTCGTCGTTCAACAGAGCGGAACGTGTTTCTTTTCTTTTTTCCCAAAAATCAACCGTTTCAGAAATCATTGGGAATCTGCAAATCAGCTATCTCTCTCTCACTCATGGCCGCTCGGTCGGTGTGACACTTGGCCTTAATATCAGCCGAAGAAATTATCGTTTGTTACTTGATCGACTAGCTGCGCGTCGGTCGATCTTGCAGATTATCGAAAATAAAGCGAGGCAAATTAGCGAGAACCTCTGTTGGGATTGATAAACGATAAAAAAATATACGGTTTTTCGTCGGCCTATAGATATCGCAATTTTGAAGGCTGTTGAATTTTCCAAAAAAAAAAGGATTTCGAATCATTTGAATTTATTCGATAATTTAGCAGAACTTTTGACATTTCAGTGCGTGTTGTATACGTGACTGAACAAGGCCTAAATGAGTCTAAAACAAATTTCAACATGCGTCAAAAAATCTTTCAAAAGGTTATTTGAATTCGAAGATACCCGGAGCGGAGCTCGAAATATCGAAAATGAACCCGACAAGACTCTACAAAATCCACGTACCTACTACGAGGCTGTCGAAGTCGAGCAGTCAAAATCATTGAAGTTTTTTTACCTTTTCGACTGATGATTAACCGTTACCATCGGTCGATAAAAATTCCCATCGGTCGGTAAACATTATCATCAGTTGGCAAAAATGACCGTAGGCCTGTAAGGATTATAGGTAATTTCAGACATTTTTCCAATACTTGCTTCTCACCGAACAAGTCGAAAAGCTTTTCTAAACACTTATTCTATCTTACCAACTGACGGTAATTTGTTACAAGTCTGTCGGTGAAATTACTTTATCAACTAATGATAACTTTTCTATCATGAGCACCTCTTTTCAAGACATGGCTCACACGTCCGGTCGGTAAAAATCCTACGGCCAAATTTTCTCCTAAACGGGTCTCGCAAAGACCCTTGAGCAATCTCCTTAAATTTGACTGCAATTGGGTCATTAAATGATTTTTTTTTTCATTGTAAAGATCATGTCCGGTTTTTATAGCAAAGTATTTTTATTTATTTTTTTTTCAACAATTAACAATGATATAGCACTTTGAAATTGTTCTGTTCGGCTCAGCGAAAACGCGTCGAGAGCATCCGAAGTTACCCGAGCGCTCTGTGACGTCACCGCTCGAACGCTAGTATACGAACTACTCGTGTAATACGAGTATTCTGTCAACGATGGCAACGACAAAATCGTATAAGCCTTGTTTCGTTTCTCTTTGTATAAATACGACGAAAAGTGTCCCTAATATGTATTTCTGAATGTGCCACAAGACGCAAAACGTCGAAATCTATGGTTCGATGCAGCACGACGTGTCAACCCGATATCATCGTCCACTTATTTGTGCTGTGAATTACCACTTTGATGTCAGTGTAAACGTGTTATAAACTAAAACGTATTGAATTTTTTTTTTTTAAATACGCCTTTTTAAAAATGCTTATGATACGTAGCGGCAATAACTGACACAATTTATCAAGCCTCTCCTAACCTAAAAATGTTCAGTTATCCACGGTCGGTAAATTACTCGAATTTGCTTTCACAAATCGACTTTCACACATCGTTGCACGAAAATGAAACTATATTAAGACTTTTTCAGAATGCTCGAGATTTTTAGATGTAAAATGACACAAAATTTTACTTTCGTATACACTCGCGTGTAAGCCGTATACATAGCCTATTCGGTCGCGTTCGAGCGGTGACGTCACTAGCGCCAGCGCTAATAGCGTGACATTTCGCGCCAACATCCACAATTTGAATTATCGTCATATAAAAACAATTAATAATTATCTTTAGAATTATTTCATAGAAAAACCCTTCTGACATTCGGTTTTAATATCACAAAAGATCAATTTAAAAAAATCATTTTTTTTAACAACTCAATATCCCTAAGTTTCTCTTTGAATGCGAAAGGTCTACAGGCAAAACAAAACAATCCCATATATACAATACATGGTTTATTCTTTGTCGATCTACATAGGAATACTTGCTCGTCGTACAACTCGTTCCAATAGTCATTCGGATGATAAAACTATCGACGACATCCCTCGCGTTATTTACACATTACAAAACTTCGTCTATAATATATATATATATATATATATATATATATATATATATATATATATATATATATATGGGTGTGTGTGTGTGTATTTTTTTCATAACATTATTACAATATTCAACTGGACGTTTCGTTTCGTACTAAAATGAACGATTTCGCGGCATTGTCGTCAATATGAAGGAATTCATTAAAAAAAAAGTCTCGAGATCTCGAAGAATTGGACGTTTCCGGTCTGATGCACTGGAAGTTTTGCGAGAATCTCATTTCCGGTCGATAATCCACACTCTTCCCGGTTTACCAAATTTTAGTCTTCCGATGAAAAGTTCACGAAATAATGAACAATAATCGTATGTCGAGTTGGCGAAATAATTTATGCTAAAAGAAGACAAACGATTTTCTGTCAACCCCCCCCCCTTCTGCTCTCTCACCATTCTTCGTTTGAAGAATCACTGCGAAATTCAAAAACCCAAACACTATTTATTTCGCCTTAGCGGAAGTCCGCGAGCGCAGGTTTTTCTTGGTCGCTTGATCGACCTCCGGCAAATCGTCGTCCTCCGAGAGCGTGCCCTTCTTCGCGTCCTTCCTCCTCGGTCTCTGTTGTTTCGGCTTGATTTTCGAGATAACCGGAGCGCCTGTATCACGAGCTCGTTGCAGCTGACGTTTCGCGAATACGTAGACGAGGTATGCCTGGAAAGCGGCGATAACGGCCAGGGTGGAATAACGAACGGCCGCGTTGTTGAAACTACCGGTCGCGTGATCGAACGACTCGTCGAGCTGTCCAAGCCCGTAGACAAATACGAGAGCGGAGAGTGCGAGAGTCGCGATACGAACAAAAATAAATGCGCCGTTCGCGATCAGGAAAGCTACACGGGAAGACTGCTCCTTGTTGTAGACGAAATGAACGATTCGCGCGATGTGTTGCAAAGCCTCGCCTATGTAATGGAGAACGAGTAGAATCAAAGCCACGTGCTGGAAACTGTAAATAAAAATCGTAATATTCTGTAAGTGACTGGAAAATTATACATGACAAATATTTATATATATTTAAGTATATAAAAAAAGATTTGAACGTTACACATGGATTTAACGTATTATTGGATGGACCGTCGGGCAAAAAGTTAGTCTAAACTGGGCGAATCGTGGATGTGTATGTTTAAATTAATAATAAATTAACACTTAGAAATGTTAATTCTCCACTTTTAATAATAATTGAAGTCAAATTCGACGATATTGGCGCGTTTGACTGAGGTTTTGTCAGTGACTATACATCTGTTTCAACTGTCCAATAAAAAAATTTCTCAATTTTTTTATTTAATTAATACGTTCAGATAATCTTATTATTATCAATAATTACCCTAAAACTCAATATATATTGAGTTTCCAATGATTACTATTAATTAATCGCGAGGATTCTGTTACCGCGAGGATCAGCGAGTATAAATTTGTAACATTTCGTCACTTGTCCCGAAACTCCTTTAAAAAGCTGTCATCGAAAGGAAATTTCAAAATTTCCTATAGTTACAAAGATATTGCGATTTGAATACGGCCGAATTGAGAGGCGGCGCCGGCTTCAGAAGTTTCTAAGGAAGCTAAAACTGCTCACAGGGAAGAACGAGCTTCTGAAAATCGTTATTTCGAAGTCTAGGAGGGCACACTTTACGCGGCAGGAATGGTCGATTAATATAACGTAAGAAGAATTATACGTACGTTATACTTATAATATAATTAACTTTTTTCAGACAGACGCCATAAAAAAAAAAATTCTTTGGTATCTGCCATATTGACACTCTTATTGATCGAGAAAATTGGTTTTATTTCTGTTTCAGATGAATGGAAGCTTTGGAATCTATGTCAACCGCCTCAACCCTTTTTTTCACGGTCATGTTTAGCGGTCCATCATTTTTTCAATTTGCATTTTTTTTTGTTGATTCTTGAAACATCAATAAAAAGTCTGTAAAAAATGGATACCAAAAATATATATTTTTTCTTTCATCAAGCCCGAAAAAGACCCGAAATTTAGGCTGCTAGACTAAAATACTGCCTTGGAGGGGGGGGGGGGGTACATGAGCGGCATAAAAAAATTGATTTTTTAACGTAAAATGTTAGTCAAACACATCAAGAATGCGATGGTAAAATTTTAAACCAAAATTCGTAGCCATTTCGAAGTTATTGCTTGTGAGCGTGACTCGCCTCACTGCTTAGGTCGGGGCCACACTATACGTTTTTACCGCTGCGGTGATAACGGACGAGATTTAACCGGAGGGATACTACGCGACAGTTTCTGCATCGCTGCAGTTTCAAAACAGTCAGTCTTGAACGGGCTTGAACAGCCAATGCGTTAACATGAGCGCGATGAAATTTTTGAAAATTATTCGTGCAATAGAAGCAGAAGTGTTCTTGCTCTGCCATTTGAAACGAAAATCTTACATTTTTATCGAACGTTACTGAAATTTTAATAAAAATAATTTTTAGATATGCAAAAAATACTATTTATCACGTCGTTTTCATCCTTTTCGCTTATATCTAACTCCAAACAATTATTATAAAACGTCTCGTCAATCTAAATGTAGGATTTTTCACGAATTATTTTGTCACTGTAGTCTTTTGTACTTTCGTGCCATATTGCCACCTTTTCGTGGACACATTCAACAAATTTATCCGTATCAACCATGTTGATTTTTTCTGTGGGCAAAGACAACAAAAGGCTGCAGCAAAACTAGCGAAGTTAATCGAAGTTGGGCGAGAACGAGAGTGTAGAGAGGCACTTCGTGCTTCTTCGCCTCGCATTGCTTCGCTTCGGGCGACTTCCGA
Source organism: Ophion ventricosus (assembly GCA_963932345.1). Lineage (NCBI taxonomy): Eukaryota > Metazoa > Arthropoda > Insecta > Hymenoptera > Ichneumonidae > Ophion > Ophion ventricosus. The sequence goes on along the minus strand of OZ010714.1, from coordinate 10,708,572 downwards.
TCGGTGTCGGTATTTTGGGCCGAGTCAAAGGGCCGAAGTCGCGAGCACGAGTTCTCGCGAAGTCAAGCGAGTAGTGTGGTGACGCTCCTCGTACTCGACTAGTTTCGGCGAGGAGCTTCGAACGAGTAGTGTTGAGGGGCCTTTGAACCTATGTCATATCACAAACCGAGTAATCGCATGCGTCATAACCGCAGCGGCGAAAACGCGTAGTGTGGCCCCGGCCTTAGCTGAAGCGCGCCACACATATTTCTCAAAACTACATTTTTTTAAGTTTGTGGGAAACATAACTTTGAAACGAGTTAACCGATCGTGCAAAAATTGTACACACATCGCAATAAGAATATTACCTTCAACTTATACCTAATTGTTTATGAAAATCACTTTTTAAAAGAATTTTTTTTATCTCAAAAAAGAACGAAAATGTTGTGTACAATTGTTTTAATTGCTACGTGTCCTATTTCTAAATGTACAGCTTTTCAAATGTTTCTTAGGTATAAGTTCAGCATTTTGATGTTAAAGTACTAAAAATTCTTGGCTCATATTTTTCAGATCAAATCCATAACGTCGCCGTTTTGTAATATTCTTTCATGAAAAAATGTATTCAAACAGTTTAATTATGTAAGAAATTGTACCTAGTTTCATAAGTATAAAGCGTTTTGTTACTTTCCAAAAAAAAAATGTTTAAAATTGGCTTTTTTCGTCGTCCACATGTATTTCCTCTCTTCCGGTTTGTCAAAATACATAAGATCGACTTACTTGAGGAGGTACGCAGCAGTAGTGAATACGAGACCGATTGTCGCGTGAACGATTCTCGGTGGAATCTCCTCTTTCTTAACACGCTGGAAGTACAACTCCGGATAACAGTGAAGCCAGTAAGCGAGCTGGCCGATGAAGAACAATTTCAGGGAGAACGACATCGAGTCAGGATAGTTTTGCCACAGCGAGGAAAGGTTTGTCAGAAGTTCGTCTCTGCAATGAAAGCAAAACAGAAAAAAAAAATCATAAATTTGTCACTGCCAACATTTGGTAACAACCCAAACAGCTACAAGATAAATAACATCCATAGTGATATTTTTATGTATACTACACACACATACATACACATTTTTGCTCCTTCATTGTGTATTATGATTGTTGTACATTGTTTTTGCTATCATCATCTTTTATACATATATAATTTTTATTTACTAAGTTCTGACAGTTTTGTGTTCTAATGTTTTTTAAATTCTCAAAAAATTTCTATACGTTTGGAGACTGTTTTGTACATTTTCCGCCAAAGCTCAACTTGTGCTTCCGATATTTAGTATATTGTTTTTTGTGAAATTTGGATTTTGGGGATAATTATTGGACAGTTTGGAAGTCGAAAAAGTATTTTTCCAGCCTTACAAGTAAAAAATGACACCAAAAATATCGTTCCAGATGAAATTCAATTCGGGTGGGTTGTATTTCATTCCTCTTTCAATTACCTGATAATAATATCTATGCCCCAGAAGGCTGAGAGAACGAAAAATGCGATGAGCTGACTGGATTCGTTGAATTTCGATAGCTTGATCTTACTCAGATGAAGACGTCTCGATAGTTTCTGAAAAAACGGTACATAAATTATCGTCAAATACTATCTAACGTGTGATACAATCTATTGTGGAAGGAAGAGAAAAGCCTGGTGGCGCTCACATCCAGGACGTATTCTTGTATGACGGCGTGCATGACGATGGTAATGAGGAAGTAGAAGAAGACAGCGCAAGCGTCCTTCCAGCCAGTAACGTATCTAGCCGGATGCAACGCCACGGACGGATCGTGGACCTCGGATACATTGTGGTGGACGGCTATGAAGATGTACGCCCATGGTGAAGTGATCTGCCATTGGAACATACGTTTGTTAAAGTCAAAGTTGATTGGTAAATTTATACAAAATAGTTAATTACATGATAGAGACGATAGATGATGTACGTCATGACAGTAGTTCATTTTGGTAACTGTTATTTATTTTAGATGACATACGCCATGACGGCTGTTCATTTTGGTAACCGATATTTATTTTGGATCATTGTACGCCATGACGGCTATTCATTTTGGATGACGTACGCGATGACAGCTATCCATTTTGGTAACTTATATTTATTTTGGATGACGTACGCCATGGCAGCTGTTCATTTTTGTAACTGAGCAGCTTGACATTTGGAGGATCGTCAATGGAGCGGACAACGTTGCTTGGGTTCATACGCCCAATGGAAAATGTAAAGCGGTTCATCATTTTAATAAATTTTATTTATGTTTTTTTTTATTTCTTATTTATTTTATTTATTAAATTTTTTGCCGAATCAAATTAAATACATCTTTTACTCTAACGGTAAAGGCGATGACAGCAAGAGGCTTGGGGGTAGAACATATGGTTGGGCGATCGTAAAAATTTCTAATACCGAAAAATACGAGTGGCGAATTTTTGAGACGAGACTCGCGCGTACTTGTGTTTTGTCGTGAAGCTAACGATAGATAGTGTGAAGAAGGCAAGATTGCTACGTGGGACACAAGTAGGCCGGTGCACAGGTTGGAAAGGAAGCTCACCTGAACCATCAGGCCGACAACGAAAACCATAGCGACGCATGACACGATATCCGCGTGATTCTGAATAACGAATTCATGACTCAAAATCGGTGGATTTTTGTTCGAACTCTTGCGTCCTTTGATCGCCACCATTTTTCGTATTACTTTGTAATCTCGGTTGAATTTTGCTTCGTGCAGACGCGCGAGCAGGAAGAAAAATTGTGGTGAAACGCGAGATACTCCGACGTACACTGATCACACGTACACACTGACCGAAAACGAGCGTATCGCTGGGACACTCGCCAACTGTGTCCAATGTGGCGCCTCGAGTGTTACTTGTTGGCACTACGCTAGTCAACGACGATTTTATTTTACACGACGAATACGAATTGCCACGAGAAGCATCACGGTAAAATAGTGAAACGGGGACTGCAAACTTTTTTATTTTCGATGCGGAAGAATAAATCTTGTTGATCGAATATCCAAAGGGTTTAATCCGATTTGGTCGAGGGAATTTTTTGGCTGCTCGCTTGAGCGTAAGAGCGTACCGGAAAAGGGATACAATCACTTCCGATTGCGAAGTTTTGCGGCTGAGCAAGTCTACTTTTTCTTTTTGGGTCCGTTTGAATTCTTATGGGAAAGAGAAAGTCCCAGCGGACGAGAAACACGATCAACCGTTTATTGAAGAATTATAATCGTAGTTAGAATATTGTTGGACACGAGGTAGCCCATAGACTCAAGTAGGTTCAAGGTATTTGCAAATTACAGTTTTATAACAAATTTCCTCGTCGTAGTTTCCCCATATGACAGAGTTTTGGTAGCGGATCTTGCGCTGAGCTATAGCTCCTGCATCTTCAGTTTAACCTAAAAAAGCGACACGAAGCTCAGCTTTAGTTTCATTGTCTTTAGCTTAACCTAAAACAGTTGCGACAAGAAGCTTAGCTTTGGCTTCTTTATCTTTAGCTCAACATAAAATAATGCGACACCGAGCTGAGCTTTAGCTTTTTTATCTTTAGCATGAAGTTAAGGTTTATCTTCTTTGTCTTTATCTTAACCTAAAATAATTGTGACACGAAGTTTAGCTTAATTTTCTTTGTCTTTAGCTTAACCTAAAATAATTTCGACACGAAGATTAGCTTTAGCTTCTTTGTCTTTAGCTTAACCTAAAATAATTTCGACACGAAATTTAGCTTTAGTTCGTTTGTCTTTAACTTAACCTAAATGAATTGCGACACGAAATTTAGCTGCAGCTTTTTCATCTTTAACCTAACCTAAAATAATTACGACACAAGACTTAGCTTAGGGGCAACTTCTTTATTTTCAGCCCAACATAAAATAATTACGAAACGAAGCTTAGGTTTAGCTTCTTTATTTTTAGCCTAAAATATTTGCGAAACGAAGCTTAGCTTAGCTTTGACAAAAGCTTCAGAAATTTTTGCCTCGGGCTGCTGTGAACCTGTCGCCTTTTCTATATTACTCATATTATAAGTTATAATTAAAGTTGCATTTTCAAAAGTTTCGAATTAATACACAATATTTTGTAAAGATTCGAAACAGTAATCATTATTTTTCGCCGATACCACATTTAAATTTCGCGCCCTATAGTACGCAAATTGGCCGCCTAGAGGGCAGCACGACCACATCCGATGCCGCTGAGGCGGCCAGATAGAACAAGATAATTCTTATCTTACTATCCTTTTTTTTTCTCGAGGGATGCCCCTTGTTTTCGTTACACAACCGGGAGGACTCGACAAGTGCGTAAAATGTCGATAACGTTTGGAATTTTGACAGGTGAGTTAAAAAATTAATTCGAAATTCATAGATTTCTTTTTTAAAGGTCTGCAACAATTCTTAGCAGCTTTTTTTTGTCACAATAATCGTAATTCCCTATATTTTGTGAAAATTGTTGCTGTTTGGGTTAGTTTAGGCTTGTCTCTTGAAAATATTTTGTCTGCCATAGTTTCGACGTCGAAAAACTGTACGTGTCAAATATCGATAATAATCGATATTTTAAGCAAACTGTGTTAATTATTTCTCTCCAGTGAGCGACAGTTGTTACAAGGACAATTCCAAGGATGCGAGCGGTCCGCAAGCTCAACGACTGGTCACCGATTCAGAGAACGAAACAGGCGCGATCCTCAGGGGCCGAGTATGCTGCCAAGAAATAGTGCCTGACGACGAACACGTCATAATGGTAAATTCTTCCTTTTACGTTAGCTAATTGTACATCAGCATGTATAACGCTCAAAGATTTGTTTACATTGCTGCGCAGAAAACTTTGTTGAAATGGGCGGACAGCGAAAACATCAACGTAATCTTGACTACTGGTGGAACAGGATTTTCAAAGCGCGACGTCACACCAGAGGCCACACGGCGGGTCATCGAGAAGGAGGCGCCTGGAATCGTTCTGGCTATGCTTGAAAACAGTCTCAAGATAACTCCGATGGCTATGCTGTCCAGGTAGGTTGACTTTTAGAATCAACTCTCCTTTTATATTTCTTCTAAAGGATAACACCGCCGGGATAAAAAACGTCCCAGCGAACTTGAAGTTTATTTTCAACGAGTCTATCATGAGCATTGGAAATTTACAATTGGTGTCTCAAAATATATGGAATAAGGAGTATAGATAAAATGTAGAAGATTTTTCTTCTGCACAAAATGACAGGTGCGGGCTGCACATAGACATTTGTCAGCTGAGCCCAAGGCAATTTTTCCTATCTTTGGGATCAAACTTTGAGCTAAGTACCAAAGCTCCAATGTAGGCATAAAACATTGTGGAAGTATTAAACATTTTTAAATAATATTCATCTTTGAAGAAATTACGCTCACGCTTTTTTTCGAAAATGAGCTTCTTTTTACAATTAATATTTTTATAACAATGTGAATTGTAAAAAGATGGTGCAATATCTCGCAAAAATCTTTGGTATGTTTCTAGTGTTTCATATCTGCATAGAAAAACTGTAAAAGAAGAAATATTTTGCTCGTGGCTCGATCCTCAAATCGCCCTGCCATTTTGTATTTAAAAAATCATTCTAACAATTTACACGTTTTGTGCGGATTTTGCGAAACAAATTGTATCCAATAAAGTTGATTAATTTTTTTTCGATCAACTTACAAATGCCTGTACATTTTTTCACCTCACATTATCGTCTTCTTGAAGTTTCGTCTGCTATTTTCTATGCATTTTACAAATTCACTCTGAATTTTCACTCCATCATAAATTCCATTGAAATTCAAAACACTAGATAAGTATAGAAGATTTTTGCGAAATTATTTGAAGTATTCTCACAATTAACATATTTATACAATTTAAAAAATACAACTGTGCATCGTCTTCAAGAACGTTTTTTTTTTTAATTCTCTGTACTTCTCAAGTGTTTTAATATCTGCATTAATTTCCCTGGAGATTTGATACACCCATTGGCCACCTCCATTAATCCATTCAACAATCGTCTATTTATAAACATCTTTTTTCAAATACAATTTACATGATAGTTGATAATCACGTAACACAGATGAAAGATGAAACTTGCTTTAATCACACGTTGAAGGCAACATTAATATCAAAATCATTCAATAACTTCAAAAATAATTAACTAATATTTATTCGTTTTACATCCAGTTACCACTCTTTTTAAAGACTTTACTCTCAATAGGTATTCAATTAAAAAAGTCTTAGTTCTCAATTTTTTTCTGAAAATCGACCCAACCCTTTTTCAGCTGGAATTTTTTTTTAACAGTGTCATTCTCCTTGTTCAGCAGTGACTTCTGAGAGAATCTTTCCCAAAGCATTGTGCTTCTAAGCCACATTTTTAGCTGCCTCATGGCAGAAAAACTTCCCTAAGAGCTGGCAGGGCTCACTGTGAGTACTCTTGCTGCTTGGAAAAGTTAATATAACTTATGGCAGTACTCCTTTTTAATGTGCTTTCTTAAATTTTCAGCATTTATTTAATTACTCTTAAATTGAAGTACGTTCTTCAGTATAATTATTGATTTTTTGTATAATTATTGATGAAATCCTCTCCATTCTTCATATTCAGTTTCAAAGATGCACGAGCTAACGGTAGATGCTCAAATCAGTGTTTTAGATTTACAATAATATTACCTACTACTTGGTAGTAAACGTTGATCATCCAGTATTCTTCTATTTGTGTATCGGCCGGCAAATCTAATGTACATATTGTTTTTGTCCGCAGTTGACTTAATTGCGAAATACGAATATCTACTTAATTTAAGTAATGGAATAGATACTTTTTATACAAATTACGCCGAAGAAAAGAGCTCAAGTTTTATTTAATTATGTCGTCATGCTGCCTTGAGTGAAACTTAAATGAAATTAATTGAATTATTTGATTTCAATGATTTTTTTATCGATTTTTTCTGCCCCCCTCCCCTCAGCCTCTCTGGCTACGCCAGTACGTACGTCCTTTCGATCCTCTTCAGAACCGCGACCCGTGAAAAAATTCTGTACTGAATTTTGATGAAACGCATTCCCGTGTTATACAGAGCCATCTGCGGGATTCGAGGTGAAACACTAATCGTGAATTTGCCCGGCTCGCCGAAGGCCGTTCAAGAATGTCTCAGCTTTATTGCTCCGGTTATACCGCACGCCGTTGCTTTAATGCTGGACGAGAGATCTAAAGTTCAAAAGGATCACGAGAATATACAAGAAAGCGGAAAGTCCATCGGTCATTCCGACAAACATCGAAACTTGGCGGTAAAGCTCGAATTTTCACAAAGAAATATATTTGGGTCTATGCATAATTCCGTAGCGAAATTCCGATAGATGTCGTTCGTATTTGTTTCTCCGCTCGCACATGCGTCAATTATATGAAGTGTCGTATATAAAGTGAAAGCTGAGACTTGTGGCAACATTTAAAAAAAAGTATACATCGAGACGCGTGACGTATAAAGAGTTTAAGAGGGAAAAAACGTGTTTTTTCGATGCATTTTGCTTTTTTATTTCCGAAAAGACAAAAAACGTGTCGCAAACTCACAAAAAGATACACGCAGATGGCAGAAAGTCATTGAACAGAATGAACATTTTTAATTGATTAAAATCGCTTTTTTTTGGTAAATAGTTTGCGTTTGAAATGTACTCGATTTTTGCTACGGAATTATGCATAAAAGCAATTTAAAAAAAAAATTTATGCTGGGCCATTTTCGCTCTCACGATTTTTAGATCCTCCTGGAAGACGTAGCGAATCGCCCGAGGGAATCTCCTTATCCGATGATCTCATTGGAAAAAGCGAAGGAGATATTGCTCAAGGAGATAGCGAACAACAGAACGCTGACTATCGAGCAAAGAATGATGATGGTGCCACTGGAAGAGTCTCGTGGCAGAATTCTCGCTGAGTCCATTCGCAGCCCGTGTAACTTACCGCCGTTTAGAGCATCCATCAAGGACGGCTATGCCGTGGTAATGAGAGACGGCGCAGGAGGCAGACGCGTCCGGGGTGCAATCGAGGCAGGTCAGGCGGTAAATATAAATTCTGGAAACTTTAATATCCACCAACGAAAATATCAGGCAAAAAGTTTGGCTGTGTTCACTGCAAATTCGCTCAAACACAGGTTTCAAACATCATCTTATTCCAACCCGACCGGCTTAGTTTCAGCCTGAAAGAGGCAGACAATATTATATAATATTAATAGATATGTGTGTGTGTATGCATGTATACAGTCTGTTTGACGAAAGCGTGTACGACTACATTTTTTTCTGGAAACCGTTAGAGGGTAGATTCGAAGGCGAGGAGGTAGCGGGACCCTTCTACCAAAATACTTTGCATAGAAATCGTCGGGGGGGGGGGTCTATTACGATTCTCAGTTTGGGTGAAAATGACAAAAGTCAGCAGATCACCCTATTACGGTTCTTTTCGCCTAGTGAAAATGCGAGATCATCCACGTGAGTTTACTCGGCACGAAATTACGTGTCAAAAATAGTAGTACGAATGCGTGAGCGTCTTCATAAAGTAGCGACGACCCATGCAAAGCTGTATAAAAAATGAGTAACTACGAAATAGTTTATGCAGAGACGGCAGCATCTTGACGCCACATACTTAATCAAAATCAGCAACTCAAAGTTTGTACCGCAGACAGTAAAGTATTATTATTCGGGAATAAAGAATAATTTGATGATTGTTGTGCTTTTGCCATTCTTTGGCTTGTCCCTGTGGTCTGTTCCCGACCGAGTATAAAGAGGTGGACATTGTGACGTACATTTTGACCTGGATATATTAATAGTTCGATTTATTAATGATAAACAATAATTCTACGAATGTGTTATAAGAATCCCCTTATATTTTAATATGATACAAAACTTACTAGTATTTTTTTAATTTTTTTTTAATTATAAAAGTATGTGGCTTCCGGATGGAAGCCGTGTTGAGGATCAGCGTTATGCCGACGTTTCGCAAAGGTTACAGTCTGCATGATCAGGGCTAAGAGCTCCGATACTGAAGCTCTCGTGCCTTAGGTATTCCATATATAGGTGCAGTCATCGTTCCCAGTACAATGCCTTTTCCTAAATAGTTTTTGAGTTTCGCCGTACACGCTCTTGTCAAACAGGCTGTATACATGGTGTGTTTTTCTTCAGCCGTTTTCGATACCCTTGCGCAGCGGCGAATGCATGAGGATCAATACGGGAGGCGCTGTACCAAACGGTAAGAGAATATTTATGTATCATCGACGTAAAAATAAATAAATACCATGTATAAATCGAAATAAAAATAAATTTCTCGAGTGCAGACTTTCAATCCTCATGAAAAAATTCTAGGCGCAACGGCTGTCGTTCAGATCGAAGACACGAGGGTCATAAGCCAAATTACACCACGATCGGGGACCGGGACGGAAGAAGCGACGGTAGAAATTCTGCGAGCTCCATCGTTCGACCAGGACATTAGGTAAGTACCGTGAACATAAAAAAAATAGTCATCAACTGCTTGAGGGGTTATCCATTGAGCATATTCACTATTTATAAACTAGGCATATAAGAGATATAAAAAGGAAGCCCTAGGAAAATCTGCAATTGGTTTGATAGAAACATTGGATGCGATGTGGAAAAAGGCAATCTGATTCTGCGTGAACGCACGTGCATAGGCGCGGCCGAAATGGGAGTTCTCGCCGCTTGCGGTATCGCCCGAGTTCCGGTCTTCAAACAACCCATCGTCGGTATATTGTCGACGGGAAATGAGCTTCAAGCACCCGGGGAAACGGCCCTACCCGGTCACGTTTACGACAGCAACAAAATCACGTTGATGGCGACGCTCAAGGACAACGGCTACGATTCCGTGGATTTGGGCATTGTTCAGGATGAGTAAGTTCTCACACGATAGTAGTAAGAAAAAAAGCGGTACACGAGTATTCAAGATAAAAATGATATTTTTGTAGAAGTAATCGCAATGATGCTCCACTTTTGTTTCACAAAACACACAGGGTGCGTTCGACTTTCGCGCTTACACGCTTTCAGCATTCGTGAGCATCCCTCACGTTCGAACTTGTCGCTGTGCGCGCTTACAGAAACATTTATGACGTCACAGGTGACGTCATAAATGTTTACGACGCACCTGCACCATATTTTTTTGTCAATTCGTCAATCTGCAATTTCTGCACCATTCGTTGGACTTTTCTCTGCAATTTGAATTGCCTCGAGCGACGAAAGATTTTTTTTCCTATCCTAAGCCCTCAATAAAATATGGATTTTTGATAAAAATGGCCACAGTCTAAAGTGAAAGTATCGATTTTTTATTGAAAAAATGATCGATGTTCGTTCATAAAAACAAAACTTTGTGAAATTGAAGGAAAAGAAATTCCTTCCTACAAGCAATGCTTTTGGATATGTAAAAGAAGCTTGTAAAATTAGAAGTTGATCGGTGCAGTGATTTTTTAGATATTGTGGTCACCGATTAAAAAAAGTAATTTTGAGAAGAACGCATTGGCAGTTCGCTGGTTCGCGGACCCTCTGAACGCCTATAACTCTCTCAATTTTGAACGGATCGACTTCAAATTATCAGGGAATGTTCTTGAAATGTTACATTTTAAGGATCCATCGGTAAACAAAAAATCGATATTTTCAAAAATGTCCATAGGTCTAAGCCCTCAATTACGTTTCAATTACAGTGCACAAGCTATGATCGCCCGCATCGAGAAAGCTCTAAGTATGGTTGACGTTCTCATAACGACTGGCTCCGTTTCAATGGGCGACAAAGACATGCTGAAGCATATTCTGAAAGAGATTTTCGAAGCTACTATTCATTTCGGTAAATAGTACAGCTTTGATTAACGATTAAAATTTACTTCTGAAAGATATACACATTTTGTTTAAAAAATAAATGCCATTCGAACGTGAAGCGTAAGCAACATTGTGCACTGGTGGTATCGTCCGACAGGTCGTGTCAATTTGAAACCGGGAAAACCAACGACTTTCGCGACTTGCGAGTACGCGAACAGGAAGAAGTATCTTCTATGCTTGCCCGGAAATCCAGTTTCGGCGATGGTTACCGCCCATCTCTTTGCGATCCCGCTGTTGCACGGCTTGTCGAACAACGATTCGATGCCGACGATCGTCGTGGCTGAGGTACTCGAAGTATCACATAGTAATTACGAATTCGTGTCTAAAGTACACTCGAGAATTTCAAATTTCGAGTCTTTTCTGACGCCCTCTTCAACGGGCCACTATAAAAGCCTTTTTTTGTTCGAAATCAAGCAATATTTCTTTGTAATTCATGCGAGGCAACGATTTTCAGATGATGGAGAGCTACTCTCTCGATCCACGGCCCGAATACGTTCGAGCGATTCTCGAATGGGATACCGGCGACATTCCAAAGGCCAACATAACCGGCTATCAAATAAGCAGCAGATTGTTGAGCTGCAGGAACGCGAACGCGTTCTTGATGTTGCCGGGAAAGAGTCAGGGAAGATCGACGATAGTAGCGGGCGATCGCGTTTCGGCGATGCTAATTGGATTTGAAAAAAGGGGTTTTTAAGGTAGAAGCATTTATTTGTTGTTTTTCATTTTTTTTTTACGTGGGAAGAATGGAAAGGTTTTGTGTCGTGTTAAGGTTCTGGGGGATCCAAAGAAAAATGATTTATACATAAGAAATCGATACCGCTCTAACGGCAATAAAGACGTTTATTTTTTACATCGCACTTTATATGCTCCGAAGTACGTTAAATGCATCGATTGAGGTTGTTCTATGATTAAAAAATATTGAAAATCAAATACCTCAGCTCGTATCATTGAATAACTCTTCCTAGGTGGATGAACGCTGACTTTTTGAACTCTACGAGTCAGAAAATATTTCAATGAGTGTTGAAGAGGCAGTGCTTGAAGAGTCTGGTCCGCTGAACGGAGAAAGATTCGTTAATGATTGCAAGGTTGAGTTTTCCATAGTTTATTGCGTTTGAAGAAAATTGCCACGGAAAATGTTCAATTGTGTCGCATGTTTGACAAAATTCTTTATTAGCGCCGTCTACGCGCACTTATTGCAGTCGTAGATACGTCAACGTCAGTGCGTCCCACAATATGAGTAAAGCTGAAACAATTGTAAAGATTAAAAAAAAAACATCACGACGAATTTCAAGGCTCGTGGAGGAACGACAGCAGCTACAATTCAGAAGGCACTTTCGGTATCTCCATCGTGCCGCAATGCTGAAAAATGATTCAAATTGGTCGCCAGTGCGCGGCCATTTTGAGGTGGCACTTTTGTGACTGAACTTCCCTCTAATTCACTTGGCTCTTTTCCGTTTAAAATATATGCTTCTTTCCGTTTCTATTAGCTCAGTGGATGATTCCATATATTTCCGTTCCCCTTGGTGATTACAAATGGCGCGCCGCCCCAAGCTTTCGGACGCGTACTCGGACTTCCAGTGCGGGCGCATGTAACCTTACATGCTCTCTTCCGTTTCTCCAAACTCTTTGAATGATTCCACATATATTTCCGGCCCCCTTGGTAATTTCGAATCACGCGCCGCCTCAATCTTTTTCACGCGCACTTCCGGTCAGCGTTTACATAACCTCGCAGGCAAAATAGGTTTGCCGGCTGCACGATTTCTCCGGACGGAACGGAAAACACAACATTTGACATACCAACAACCACGAAAGAAGCCATAAGAATCAAACAATGGTGAAGTGTGGCCTGCAATTGAAAGCGACCCTGGAGAACATCGAGGAGTTCGTGGGATCGGGACGCGAGTTCTCCTGGTGTTTGAAATTCACTTGCTCGAATTGCGGCGAGACATCGCCAAAATGGAACGACGTTTCGCTGAGCGAGGAGATCGAGCAAGCGCACGGCAAAGCGTACAGTCACTTCGCGAATAAGTGCAAAATGTGTTCGCGCACGAACAGCGCAACGATCATCGAGGACTCCGTAAGAGCGTACACCTCAAAGGACGAGGGAAACTTCAAGACCGTCGTGATCCTTGACTGTCGGGGAATGGAACCAACGAGTTTCTGGGCCAAGGGAGGTTGGACCGCCAGAGCCACGGAGGATGGTGACACCTTCAAAGATGTCGATTTGATGGAAGGCGATTGGGCCGATTACTGCGAGACCACCAAACGACCCGTCAGTATCTCCGACCTCGAGCACAAATTTGTCAAAATAAAATGAGGTGCTTGTTCGGGTCGGCGAAAGAAATACAAGCTCGCGTTCATTTACCAACAACGTAATATAATTTATTCCGTTAATCATATACAAAAAAATTCGTCGATCGCGACAAACAGAAGTCAGAGACGCACTCCGTCGTCGTCTCTTTCTTTCTCTCTCTCTCTCTTTTTTTTCTTGTTTCACAAACGATATACCCTGCACAGTCCGTACGCTGACTAGAGAGACGAGTCTGAACGGGTACGTACGAAACAAACACTCGACGCAAACTCAAAAGAGCACACCCATGCAATCTGAACGATGGCAACGACGGTATACGTGTCTGTGTTACGCATCCTTGGTGCTGTTTCGTCGCTGAGAAACTGCGGAATGTCTCGGCGAGTCAGGGAAGAACGCCGCCATGTTGGGGCAGAAATTGACGCTGGGACTTTGAAATTCATCTTGGAAAGATAAAAAAAACTTGATCAAAGATTTACAATGTCTCAAAAATGTACACTAAACGGAGTACAAAGAAATGATTCTGGATTTCAATCGATACGGCTGGCTAGCGGGTTGTTCAAAACTGAATAAAGACGTACTTTGTAGGATTTTTTCAGTTTTTTTGGAATTAAACCTGGAGCAAAATGCTGGAGCCTTTCTCAATGAAGACATAAAACACTGAATAAGTAGCAAGGACTGAATATAGATTTTCGAAAAAATTACGCACTTCTATTAAAAAAAAAAAAAAAACGTTAAAATGGCATCAGTGAAAAGATCGTTCAATATTTCGCAAAGCTCTGGTACTTTTCTAGTGTTTTACATTCGCATTAAGAAACGCTTTGGTACTTGACCAAGGTTCAATTTTAAGAATGGAAGAAAACTAACACAGTTAGTGAGAAAAATGGACAAACCCATGCCACTATTCTGTATTAAAAAAAAAAACCTTACAATCTCTGTACTTGTTTTTGTGTATATTTTAATTAACCGTAAACTTTTCATAAAGTTCATTAAGATTTTTTAATTAAGCTCGAAACTCGTCTCATCGTTTTCGCTCCGACATGGCAACGGTGACCCTCAAACTAAGAATTATAATTGAATTTTGAGCGAGGCTCGCGCGACTCGTCGCTAATCGATATAAAAATCATCTGTGACCGTAGTAACAAACAAAACTGTACAACACGCGGGAGCATTAAAGTTTTTTTTTTTTCGTGCGCAAATCTTACGGCTCGTACGTTTCTCCTCGAATACGAAAGATAATGCGCATCACCGTCTAACTGAGAAAAGCGATGCTCTCTCGTTCGGACGCTTCGTTCGCTGAACGCGTCCGGGTGATGTTTCTCCCATCGCGTAAATAAAGACTTTTAAAGACTCTTACTGGTCTACCGGATACTTCTATCTAAGTCTACGTAGTTTTCTTCTAGAATCGTTAATTACAATTTCTAATATCGAGCATAAATAAATACCGGGTGTGGGATCGAATCGATTCTTCTTCTCTTGTTTTCTCTCGTGTGTACGATGGAGCGTGACGCTGCGTTGAGCGATCGTTATAATTTAAGAGAGCTCATAGGACAGCGGAACTATATTTTGAAATCGAGGTAATTGCGTCGCGTCGACGAGGGTTGATTTCTGACTGCCGTATCGAATCCAAACATTGATTTCGAATAATAATAATGTCAAAAAGTTACTTACCAATAATTCAAACGAAAGATAGAAAAAATAATCGGCGGAAACCGTTTTTTTATGTGCAATGTCTACGTTAATTTTCCGAATACTTATTTTTTAAATTTATTATTTTTTAAATTATTTTTACAATTATGAAAATATACAAATGCAATTTTTTTTGCTGTAAAGTTTCCAAGTCGTCAGACGAACAGTTTCGTAGCCCTTAAGGTATTCTTTTCACGAACCCGAATATTTAACAATTAACTGATTTTCGTCTACAATTAAGTAAAAATACATTCCAGTATACTGGTAGAATTTTGAGCCAAATTATCGAACTTTGAACAAAAAATTACGATTTTAAAAATCGTTTAACTTTAGTAGCACTTTATGGAGATGACATGCTGGCTACATTTTTATCTGATAATTTGTATACTAAATAACTCGAGATCTCTGATGTGAACTGCACTAAGCATGTAAAAAATTCTGAAATTCCGCAACGATAATAAAAACAGGGGTCACTGGATATTTAATGAAAATATTAATGATAAAACTTAAAAACATGTGACTAGCAGAAGAATTTTCGTAACCGCGACTTCTCAGAGAACATGTAAAAATATCTAAATCTACTGAATTTATGCGAATGTTTTTCTTTCCAGTTAATGGCTGGTTATAATAATTTATTGTAACTTGATTTCATTAATCACCACTGTAATCTACTAATGATTCAGAAGGGCCCTGTAAAAAATACCTTAACGAAATTCAGCGAGAAGAATTGCAAAAAAGAGAGAAATATCTGCAAAAAAAAAAAAAATTTTACCGTTCATTCGTTGAACAGTTATTCATTTAAACAATTAATCAGTCACTTTTCAGCGTCGTTATTATGCAAAATCACTGTTCGTAATATCTTGAACATCTCATTTTTTTCAGATTTTTGTTGAATCGCGAAATACGGAAATTCCGACCGAGTGAAAACTTGTTAAAAATCATTAATGTCCAAAATCAAAACATTGATACGTGCATGTGTCAGTTGTTTTTTGTTTTCCAATTTAGCACTCGTTTGATTAGCATTCGTAGCCCACGCAGCTACCTCGAAAATCTATCAACATCTATATAATCTTGAATGAGTTTACAAGAAAATCAGAGTTCCGTCGAGTTATTTTTTCTTCTTCTCTCAATATTCTACGATTAGTGTTAACTCTCGTCAGATTTCCTATTTAAGCGGAGTCAATATTATCGACTATATGTTACTAATGTATTATCTTTGGTATACACGATTGGATAGCGCTCGTTCTATCGCCGGACGATACAATTCTCGAATCTGCCAACTTTGATTTGAATTAGACTCGGCAATTTCTTTAAATCTTCATAAAAAAAAAAAAAAAACAATGATGTTTGAATCGTAGTGAAAAAGGCTTTTTGATTCGGCAAGATTCTGTCGTGCCTTTGACACTATTCGATTGTTCAATAAAAAGAAGATCAATTAGCAAACGTTTTTGACGGTAATGAAAATTCAATTCAATATTGCAACGACGCACGTACCTCACGAGCTCCATTGAAGACTTTTATTTCTGTCTCTGTTCGTTCTCTTGGATCCTAATTTTAATTAATTGATTAATAAGAAATTTCTTTGTACGTGCCCGTGTATGATTCGCGAATCGGTCTATGCATGCACCCGCGACAGAACGAGATTCAGGGGAGATTTTTTTTTTTGGGGTTGTGGACCTTATTCACTCGGGTAAACGGAGTACATGTTTTCCTTTTTTTTTTCCTTGCATCTGGGATTCATTAAATGCGTATTATAGATTATTAATTCTCGACTCGACTACTCACTATTCAAGTACGTTCTACGTGTTCGCTTATAGGGATTCTCTATGCGTCCAGTTCTAAGATTTTCTCCTCATTTCTCAATGACAACTATCCAGTCTGTATTGAAATTTATCTATCGATCTTGTCATCGCGCGTAACATTTTTTTTTTCTCCTACAAGGCGAAGAACGCGACAACCGGAAGTAACGACTCTTTACGGTTTGACGATTTCGGTGCAACTGCAATTGTCCATGACTGAAGGAACGTTGAGCTGGATCGTTGAGTAAACGTTGACTGACAAAAAGTAACGCTAGCTAGGACAATCGTGAGTGTCATCAACGGGTCATCGGGATTCTTCGCCTGGTCAAATGTCCCGATATATCTCAAAGCACTGCGAGGTACAGTCAGTCCCCGGAACAGATCCTACCATTGAGCAAGCAGCACTTTGACCTGTTGGTTGAGTCAGGGTCGAAAAAAAGTTTTTTGAACTTATACGAAAATTGTCAAGTTGCTTTTCATAGTCAGGGAGGGTCTAGCGTCTCGCTCATCAACTTTGGAGAATATTGAGTCGACACGTCCAATCAAAGTTGAACTTTTGAGTAACAAAGAGTTTCACTGCATCATTTTCGTAGGAAAAAAGTCATTTTAGACAAAGTAGAAACTGTATCACGTGACATATGAGCGCGAGAGAGATAGCTGAAAATTTCGAACAGAGATTTCTCAAAAATTAATTATATTCAGGACGAAAGAATATGATCAAGCTTTGTGTCAGTGAATTCTGCAGAGCTTGATTCTTGGCTTTTCCTAGAAAACTTGAACATCCATAAGAAAACTCCGTTCGAAAATTTGTGAGATTATGTTGACCATGGCCTTAAATTTAAGCAATTTAGCGCAGTTTATTATGGAAAATCGCGAATACAGCCGTAGCAGATATGCCCTGCTGACCTTTTCAATCATCACGATTTTTCGTAGAAAAAACTGTTTCAAATTGTCTAGTTTTTTTTAGAACAGTTTCTTCTCGAAAACGATGCTGTGAGAGTTTCGAAAACTTCAAAGTTGAATCCCTATTGGACGTATCAACGTCTAAAAAATTCAGTATAATTTGTGTGACCTTCGGTATCCGTTCAGTAAAATTCGGCAACATTCAGTATCCTTTCAATGGCATTCAGTATCCTTTCAGTAGTATTCAGTATCTTTTCAGCATCGTTCAGTATCCATTTAGTACCATTCAGTATCCTTTCAGTAAAATTCCGCAACATTCTTTCCTTAAATTCAACAAAGAAACATTTCGCTTCAAACAAGTGGAATTCCACAAGCAAAAGTGCAACTGATCGAATATTTTCGAGTTATCTTCAAGCCCGACTCGAACCGGAAATTGTCAACAGTGCTGTTTATCCAAAGTACACGTTAACAATAGCGATTACAATAGCTCGATGCTCTATCGCGAGACAACCGATCGAAATCTACGGATCGTTGATGATCGCTCCGCGGTTCATTGCGAGAAGAATGCGAAACGAAATGCTAGTGGAAAATTCGCGCTGATCCAGTGACACGAGTACGTCGGTTAAATCGTAACTTGCCATCCATTCGTTCAATCTTTGATCCTCGTCGATCGTAATTCGTCCAACGATCGATCTCGATCGATCGAGCGACGGATCCAGGGAGACGCGAAAATTCTACGGGTGCTTCGTACTCGTATAAAAAACGTCATTAACTTTAGCTTCGTGTAAAAAAAGAAACGAGAAAAATGCCCAGAAAATATTTTTGCAGCATATTCTTCTTGCAAGCTCTCTCTCTCTCTCTCTTACTTTCTCTCTCTCTCTCTTCTTTTATCTCCTCAGGTGAAGACGGGTCTGAATTTCCTTTTTTGCCGTACAGATAGGCAGAAAAATATATACGCGTAGCCTCAACGAGTGATCCTAGTGCTTCTCATCGAGACCTCCCCTTTCTCTCGTGTTTAAAGCATCCCTCGGAGGAATTTGGAAATTCGTCGACGACGAATCGAATTAAGAATAACCGTTACCACAAATCCCATAGCGACGTACTCTCATTTTTTTTTTCTCGTCGTTCTCTGGGGACGACTCTGTCCGGGCTTGAATTATTTTCTATTAAGGATTTTAAGGCATCTCGTCATCGTCGCCGTCGTCGTCGTCGTGTATGACCGAGTTCTCCAATAGGCATGTCTGCTTCAGTGTTGCCGATTGATCCTCGAGGCTCCGCTTCAGTCCCTCGATCGTGTGCATCAACATTTGTCTACGTATTTGCGTCATGTGGTGTTGAAACAGTTGCGAATCCTGGGCGTTCAAGTTCGTCTCGGCGGCCATTCGCTCCTGGCGCAATTGGGCCACTTTCTCGCGCAACGAGCGCCTAGAATCGTCTAAAAACGTAAAAGCAACGGTAGACAATGTCAAGCCAATTGAAAACTAGCCGAGCCCTCGATTTCGCCCATCTCGAAATTCTATATATTTGTTTTATTTTCACGGTCTCACCGTGTCGGATTCTTACCCAGCAAAATATCTCTCGCCCCCTCATTCGGTTTATAGTTTTCCTTTTTTTTTTTCTTTGATTTTTCGTTGAAAATACTGATGTGTGAAGACAATTTACGAAAATGCGAAAATTACGCACAACCCCTGATTATTCGTGCGTTTTTGTTTGGGTTCGTTTGGATTATTTTTCCGTTTAAGAAAGTTCTGCTCGAACTTTGTGAGACGCGCAGGGCGGAAGGGCTGTGCCTATGCACAGGGCAACCGTCATTGGTACCAAAGAGATTTAGCGATGAAAAAATATCTCGTAATATAAAAAATGGATATAAATCGATATTACTGCTTCTAGATGAATAAAACTGTATTACTTTACTTTATGAAGCATTCTAAAAGTTTTTATGATTACTAAGCTATTCATTTGCAATGCATCGTTCGAAGTGTGAAACTTGGCAACGTTGCGGAAATGACGTGTGCGCGCGCTTCCAGTGTGTTGGCAACAATTTCGCTGTGTTTACGTCAGTTTTATGTTATCTCTAGAGCATCAATTTTTAAGAAATATGAAATCAGTTTCCATAAATCGACTTTGCTAGGTGGGGAAGTTCATTAGTGAGGCTGCGTTTAAGGGGCTATACCAGTGTGACACTTTCAAAAAATCGATTTTTTTTTTTGCCTTTTTCGACAGTTTGTTTGGGTTTTTATTGGGTCTGGGTTTTGGGTTTTTATGGTAAATATCATTTTATCTTGCAAAAATCTATAGTTAAATCTTTAAACGCGTTTTTATCGAAATGAGATTTTTCAAATATGCTGACATTGTAACTCAAAGAGCAATTATCCGATTGACTTGAAATTTGAACTGAGTACTCTTGAATATATTTACTCTACAATGACGTAGGATATTATTGATTGGATGAAAATTGACGATTTGGCATTGAAAAAAACGACCATTTTATAGGCAAGAAAACAGACTTTTTTTTTCATAACTACGCCATTTTGTTAGATTTTGATATTTTTCGAAAATCCTACGTCATTGTACAGGAAATACCTTCCAGTTTAACGACATTTTTTTCTTTTTCGGTTTCAGCTACTCAATCGGCCGAAATCATGTCAGCAGTGGAGGAACTTTTTTTTTTTGCCCCTCCGAAGGCAGCGCATAAGTCGCTTGGATCTCAATATTTTTCTATGAAAAAATTATGTAATATAGGTCAAATATAGCCAAATATATTCTTAATTTTTCGAAACATTTAATTGAGTACTTTTCTTCGAAAAAATTCGCGAAAATCACCCAAATTTTCAGCGTTCACACTGGTATAGCCCCTTAACCAAAAAATGTACGTTTAACCAAAAAGTTGGTAATACAAACACAATTATATTTTTAAATACGATTTTTTCACTTGTTTCAATTAATATTAACGACCAGTAAAGAAATTTTGTCAAAATAAATCAGATACAAAGCGCACCTCACAGTTTGATAAAAGAAACTTACCGGTATCATCGGTAGCCGTGTCACCGTCCGAATTTCTCAGTACCACGTGACGTTCTCCAAGTGTCTTTTGTATTCTACCGTAAGTCGCGCTACCCGCGTAAACTTTTCTCTTGACCGGCTCGCTCTGGGGACAGTAGTAAGAGCTTTCTCGGATCGGCCCCATATCGACGGACCTGTAAAATCATTCGTACCACATCCTGTTCGTAGGTTGCATCGTAGCGCCGCTATATCGATCTGTATTCGAGAAAATTGTCGACCTTCCCACTTTAATTATTAGACAGCCTGTGCGTCAGCCATTTGCATTTACGCTCGGATATTCAAGTTAGAAAAAGTCCCAATCGTAGCAGTTCCAGACACCGTGAGACATGGAACCGGTCAGGCTTGAGCCACGGCTTGGCTTGAGCCACTTGAGAACCATCAAAGTTCTGACAACTTAACATCGAACTACTCAAGTTGAAACTTTAAATGTTCAGACTACTGAGGCTCCAACGACTGTAATTCAAGGGCGGCGATACATGCAGCAGCATAAAACGGATTTTCTTTTTATACATAGAATGTTATTTTAACATCTCAATTGCTGGCCTTCGAATCGCTGATTAGCTGATAAGTCACTGAAATCATTGAATTTTCGTAGTTCGAAACTTTAAATGCGTTTTTCTCAAGGGAGACCGCTCCAGCGCGAGCCGGACAACCAGAAGATTCTAAGGAAACTAAAACTGCTCACAGGGAAAAACGAGCTTCAGAAAATCATCGTTTCCAAAACGATCAAGGCACACTTTACGAGGCAGGAATGGCTGATTAATATAACGTGAGTATAACATGCCATTAATCACTTGTAGTTACGGCTGTCTGAAATTGTACTGGAAGCTTTAAACGCGTTTTTCTCGAAACTACTTTTTTCAACTTGGTAGACATGAAATCTCGAGTTCTATTCGACTGATTGACGTCAAATTTAGTATGGACCTTCAGTATATATCCCTCTAATTTCCCTACCTCGGGAATTGCGGAAGTATTATTATTACTATTAAAAAAATGTTAAATTTTGAAAAAATAGCGCGAAAGATTAACTATTTTTAGAGTCATGCAATTTTTATTTATTTTTCTCTTTGGTACCTGCCATAATGGCATTCTTATTGATCAAGAAAATTGGTTGTATTTCTGTTTCAAATGAATGGGAGCTTTGGAATCGTGTCAACCGCTCCAATCCTTTTTTTACGGCCATACTTAAACGCCCACAACTTTGTCAATTTTTATTTTGTTTTCCACAATTTTTTTTGTAAGTTTTTGAAACATCGATAAATAGACTGTAAACAATGGATACTAAAAAAATATATATATTTTTTTATATCAAGCCCGAAAAAACGCCCGAAATTTAGGCCTCTGGATTTGAATACCCCATTATGTTTGTGGAAAACGTAACTTTAAAATCACTTTTGAAAAGTACTTTTTATATTGCAAAAAAAAACGAAAAATTTATGTCAAATTTCTATTTTCTTTTCTGACGTGTTCCATTTTTTTTTTATCTTCGACTTCTTAAAAGTTCAGCCTTTGGATGTTGAAATACTAAAAAGTCTTGGCTCATATTATTCAGATCAATATTGAAGCCGTCGCATTTCCCACAAACTGACAACTGCTGGTAAAACTTTTTTGCAAGACCACGCCATAACCTCGCCATTTAATCATATTTTCAAATGAAACTATTGAAATAATTTAACAATATAATAAATTGTACCTAAAGTTTCATAAATGTACAACGTTTTGTTCTATTCTAAAACAAATTATCAAAATTAGCTATTCTTCGACGTCTACATGTACTGCCCCCTTTAAGCACGTATGAGAGATACGCTCCCGGACAAAAGTAGCCGAAATTTGAATATGAAATTTTCCAAAAAAAAAGTTTCTTTCACCGACAAATTACCAGTACGATAAGTGAGTCAAGCCAGAGATGTTTGCAGCCACCAAAGAAGCCGCATTTGGAAACTGAACCTCACCCACCCGCTTGTTAGTGAGCAAGACTCACCTGAAGGTCATGAGCGGTGGTCGTCTTCCGGAATCGTACCTTTCGTCGGAATCGGACGAGCTCGAGGTCGGAATGTCATCCTTGCGATGAGACTGACCCTCGACAATGTGGCACGTTGACGTGTCTTTGCAATTGACGATACCCGACGCTTTGTGAGCTACCAGCAGGGCTTGATCGTTCCCATTGAACAAGGCAATATCCGCCATTCTAGCTTCGTGATTCTTTACGAAGGTAAGATTGGCGTTGGACCGTTCGTTGTCGCGATCATGAATGACACCGGGTCGATTTCTGGCTTGCGCGAAACTACCGCGACTGGGTGATCCTTGGGGTGTTCTTCGAGACATGGCAGGTGAATCGGGACACTTTGCCGGACTTGGTTCCTGCCTGTAAAGTGAACTGTCTTTCCGTAGGCATGAATTCCTCTCCATGAAACGATGGATGGGTGAGCAGGTGGGCTGATTGAATTGTCTTTTTGGGCTGGTATGTTCGAGATCCTTGATGCTGCCGCTCTGCAATTCGGGCTGGGAGTTACGACTTTTGGAGAGTGCGAGCTCGATGTTGAGCTCGGTGTTCTTGATGAGTTCGACCCTTTTGTTCGCCAGGCCATTGTGAATTCGTCGCGAGGGCGATGGTATCACCGGCGCCGTGCCGTTCTTCATGTTCACCAGTATGTTTTCCGCCTCGAGTATCAATTCCCGATACTTACGATCGGCCTCTTTGTCCGCTTCGATCAGCGCCACTTCCGACGCGAACGTAGCGATGTAAGAGTTTCCGGTGATCCTCTGGCAGTGCCTGACGACGTTACCGTTCACGTGGCTAACCGAGTTCGAGCGTCTCTTCGTCGTTGACTCGGTAGGCTCATTCGCGTGATTATCGGCTATCGCGAAATGCCGCGGATCCTCGATGTTTCTATTAACTCGGGACGGGGAAAAGTTTTCGTTCACGTCGTGATTCTTCTTGCGCCTTAGGCATATAGGCGTACCACCGACGCTTCTACTGCCCTGATTGAAACCCGAATTCTTCAGCAACATACGCTCCACCAATACCCTGTTCAGATTCGCCGTCGCGTCGTCGCATTTCTCGAAAGCTGGCTTCCGACGCTGCGACGTACGCCTCTTTCGCTTATCGATTGGCTTGTTTTCCTCCAACTTTTTGTGACGACTGCTCTGACGCTTAGCGCTGCTTCTCACACTCGCCGATCTTCGAGATACAAAATTTAAATGGCGTTTAGGTGTCTTCGGGATCAAACGACTTTTCTATGCTATCCGTGCAGAAATATTGTCATGGATACAGTCCGACTCGGATTAAAATCCTGTTATATCAAGTGGGATCCAGTCGGACATCGGATCGGAAATTTCTGCACGGGTAGCACGAATGGGTAAAGGTATAAAGCGTATGCTGCGAGAGCAAGTAAATTAGTAAAATGTGGAAAAATATAACAAGACAAATGAATTGTAAAACTACTTCGATACTTCGTCAGTCTCTACCGCAAAAAGGTCCACAGTTGGAAGACCTTAGGCCGTGTTAAAACGTCAGTGAGTTCACCTGTGCTGCGCATTGTCCTCCTTCATTCGTCTCTTGAGGAAGGACTCGCGAAGTCTCGTGCCGCGTCTCGTGAGCTCGCTGGTGAAAGTGAAGTATGTGCAGTGTCCGGTGTTGGCAAAATTGCCATCAAGATTGTCGAGATCAAGGAACGAGCCATTGTCGATGTAGTCAAAGTCATTCTCGAATGGATCGTTCTCATCGCCGCCGTCCTGTCCCGTGTCGAAGTCCGAGGTGCAGTGAACGTAATCCTCGCAATCGGTTGGATCGCTATCCGACAGGATGTCAGTTTCTTTCTCGTAGACGTAACTCTCGTCGAACTTTCCCATCATCTCGTTTAGGGTTATGTCATCCTCGGAAGAGCGAATGCTTCGAGTCAGAGACGAGGCCGAGGAACTGCTCGTGCTTCGTCTCGTCAGACCAAGAGCCACCTTTGACCTTGTATCGATTCCCGGCGAGATCCTCCAGTTCTGATTGATCCTAGTGCGGAACAAAGAGTCTCTTCGTCATAGCAAAAATGGACTTCGGGACAAGCACGCCGGTTCTTGGGAATAGAATAGCTTTGCGAAAAAATGTCCTGGAAGGATGTCCAAACCAATGAAAATCCCGAGCAACTCAGGATCTTACTTACGGACTACGGCCCGCGCTGAGACTCTCCTGACGGACTTCCCTCCGCGTTTTCACGTCCCGGGAATTATTGATATTCACGTCACTCGCGCTACCCGAGGACTCGGTCAGTTTAAGGCCGGAGCTGCTGCTCGTCTCGTCCAGGGTCAGTCGTGACTTTACGCAGCAACCGGCGGTGCTCGAAGAGCCAGAAGAATTCGCTGATAGCCAGGGATTCGTACGTATGCGGGAACGCTGCCTGGGCGATTGAACGGTCGACGAGACGAGAGGCGGCGGAATCGATGACGGTACCATCAAGGTACCTTTTCTCGCTGTATCGGACGAGTGAGTGTCCGCTCGACGACGGTGCGACGATTCCGGTTGCCCGTTGATCGACAAGTTTGGCGAGTGTGGCTGCTTTTGCGGCTGTTGCATCGGTTGATGCTTCGTCGGCGTATTATTCATCGGCGTTACGGTTCCCTGGAGAAAGGTGTTTTTTTTTGTCCATTAGAGATCGTGCTCAGGGTGTCAACAGGAAAGAGATTGTCGTCTTGCGATTGATATAGCTTCAAAATAGTGAAGTGACGAGTTGAGGGAAAAGACAAGAAGGGATCATTGGAGCCCGAGTGGACATATACGAAGGAAAGTTGCACATAAAATAAATACACTAGGCACAAAAATTAAAGGATCAAGAAAAAGTCAAAAATTTCTTAGTGATTTCCAACAAGCTGCAACTTAGCGAAAAATGGTCGTAGAACAATTAAAAGAAAAGTAAATTAAAGTTTGAAGTCTCCAGTTTTGAGTCCTAGCGTTGAAAATGCTGAATAGTAAACAGTTTTTGAGAAATTGTAAGAATATCGGAGGAAAACAGTTTTCAACATTTTTCCTTGACTTTTGACAGGTCCACTGACCTGAATGATTTTTTTGGCAATTCCATCCAGAATCTTTTTTAGGTTCATTCTTGCCCTTTAAGTTGAGTTTTTGTTGCTCTCTGTACGATGAGTTGTCTCCGACTTATCGATTGTCAAAGTCAAAATGACACTTTTGACTTTGATGACTCATAACTCGTGTACCAATGATCGTACAGAAAATTAAAGTATGGTTTTAGAACCTTCAAAGTATCCTCTATAAGTTGTTAGCATTGTTCTTTGATGAAATTTTTCTTTTATGTGAGTAACTCGATTTAAAAAAGGGTAAAAAATTGGGTTTTTACGATTTTTCACATAACGCATGATTACTTTGTAACTAATCGATAGACTAAAGATATTTTCGATTTTTTTTCGACCTTAAAGTATTCCGAATGAACTCTCAAGAGCTCAAACCGCTGCGATTTTTCTTTCACTTTCATCCGAACGAACTGCCACTTTTGTGAAAAATCAATCGAAGCATCGATTTTTCTTTATTTATTGCTTTTGAGGGATGATTCTTTTTTCTTTCAATGTTATTTTTATTGCAAAAAAAATGTTTATTATTGGAAAAAAAAGCAGATTTTTTCTTCTTATTTATTTCGAAAGAATTTTTTTTTTACTTTACAATATCCATAATGCTATCACGGTTTATATGATAGTGTGTTTATTTTTTTGTTCAATGCCTTCCCCCAAATGGTTTTTGTGTTTCGCCGTACACCCTCTTGTCAAACAGGCTGTACAACGTTATTAAAAATTTTTGACGCTTCTGATTTTACCCATCGCGGCACAAATTCAACAAAAATTATTCAGCAATTTCGACGTCGCAGAAAAATGATGCGGGAAACCGATATGTCTTTTACATTTTTTTTTTGTTAACGAATTCCGAATGTCTCGCTGAAAAGCCACGATTTCGTATTCCGCACCCCATCAACGAGAGGAGATCCGGCTGTCAACCCCATTTTTCTTTCTCCCCGAGCGTTCCGCCACACGCATTTCGCGGGGCGCGAGACAGGCGGTAATTCGATTTGCATATTAAACGACGCGTCTGCTCGTCATTTTATTTCGGAGCAAAGAGACACGTTGCTCTCTCTCTCTCTCCCCCCCCCCCCTCTCTCGTCCGCTCTTTCTCTTGGTGGCGTTCTTTTTTTTCTTTTTTAATTTCAATTTTCCACGAATATTGGCGCGCTTTGACCGAAGCTCTCGATGACGATTGAAAATAAATCGACACCTCCGGGGGCTCAACGCGCTCACTCATTTTTGCGTCATTTTGTTCTATCGCTCGCGCGAAATTTGTACCGAGAGGAAAAGCCCGCGGGCGATATATGGTAAGCCGCGTCTCTTCCTCGTGAAAGGTTAGCTCGCGCATCACTGTAAAATGCATGGGCCCGCGTCCTATTCTCTCTGTCTGTCTGTCTCTCACCCTCTCTCTCTCTCTCTCTCTCTCTCTTTCTCTCTCGGGCTTGCAAAGCTAAAGAAGAAACCGTGTACATCGTAGCGAGAAACGTCTCGTCAAAGCTTTAAAGGGCGATTGACGCGAGTAAGGGATGAAGAGCACAGTCGCCGCGGGGCCGGTTGCTCCGTTATATCCGCATCCGGTATAAGACGCGAGGGACTTGGCAAAGGCCGGTCTCTCGGGTCACGAACTCGCGGCAAATATCTTCCAGCCAAGTTTCAAGCCAGCTAATATTTACTTTTTTCGTTGAGCAATGAATAAAAAATTCTCACTTCCAAAAATTGAACTTCCTCGTACAGGGAGCTCAATTTTCGAGAAATGTCAAATTTCTTGCGAAAAATATATTTTCTTTCCTTAGTGATGTAAATTTGAGAATATTATGGGCATTTTCGAAACTAAAAGTACGTTCGATAAATATTTATTACAAAATTATATTTTTGCTTCTTCGTACAGTGAAGCTACATTTTTTGAGAAATAAATGGAACGATATATCGTGAATTTGAAGCTCAATTTTTGAGAAAAAATTCTATCACTACCCAAAATATATATATATATGTATATGAGATTTTACCTAGCCCGTTACCCCGACCATTTTTTATTATTCTGATTTTTTTTTATAAAATTGTACCCCTTGAAAGGAACATCCACACAAATTTTGGGTGTACTTCGGAGAAGCACACACCTCCGATTAATTTAAAACTTCGTATACTTATGTATTTTGACTCGGTGATCACGAATATGATAGTGAAAATACCCGCAAATTTTTTTTTCAAGGTACAAACGAAAAAAAAAACTTTTTTTTAAGTTTTTCTATTTTATTTTAATAAATATTGATCTTAGAGAAAAATATTTCCGAAAAGAGTTGTAGCTTATGAATAGACTGATATTTTATGTTCTATACAGGTTTTGTCTAAAACCATAATTTTTCGAGAAAAATGTGATAATGCTCCAATAAGTATATTTTGCTAAACTCTATTAGTTTCGACGTTATCTACTTACGCACTTTACCACGGGAAGGTTAGAGTTTAGTTTTTAAAGTGCATGTTTTTTTTTGCTTTTTTTGTATTTTTTATTTTGGTCTTTTTTGTATTTTATGTTTTTTTCTGTTATTTTTTGTGATTTTAGTATTATATAGGGTAATATTGAAGGTTAAGCAATATAAAAACGAAAAACTTATGTGGCTTTGCGCGTAGAACACTCCAGTGTTCTACGCACCCATCCGAGGTGCCCTCCGCCCACCCCAGTGCCCCACGCACCCCACGATTCCACGCACCTATCCGAGGTGCTCTTCGCCAACCCCAGTGTTCTACGCACCCCACGATTCCATGCACCCATCCGAGGTGCCCTGCGCCCACCCCAATGAACTACACACCCCACGATTCAACATATCCGAGTTCGTTTGGGTTTGGGTTCGTTTGGGTTTGTTTGTTTGGGTTTGTTTTATTTGCGTTTGTTTGGGCCCATATGCAGTAAAGTGCGTAAGTAGTAATTAGTTTCTAATATCGAAACTAATGGAGTTTAGTAAAATATACTTATTGGAGTATTATCCCATTTTTCTTGGAAAATAATGATTTTAGACTAAATGTATATAGAACGTCAATTATCGGTCTTTTGATGGGTTACAATTTTTGTAGGAGACGTTTTCCTCTACGATCAATATTTATTAAAATAAAATAGAAAAACAAAAAAAAACCGTTTTTTTTTAGTTTTTACCTTGAAAATCAAATTTGCGGGTATTTTCACTACCATATTCGTGATCAGGAAGGATTTCGGAAGTTTATCCCAAACTTTTATTTCTTCTCTTTTTGGAGTTATAATTTTCTAAAAAATGTCGATTTCGGAAGTTTTGGAAACGTTTAAACGCTGATAACTCCTGAACTAATTGAGATATCGGGAAGTGTCAATATATAATTTTTTTCATTATAAAGCATACTTTCATAAAAAAATATGAAAAAATTATCATTTATACTGGACTACGTATTTTTTGTTTCGAAAGTGGAAACTATTTTTTTCAAGATACAGATACAGAGCAGATCTTCTTAGGATTCAATCCAGCCTTTACGGCCGTCTGAGTAGTCTCCCCGAGCTTCCACCATGATCTTTTTCGACTAACATCGTTATAGACAATCCACTTTTCATCACCAGTAATAATTCGCTTTAAAAATGGGTGTTTTGATGGCGTTTGAGCA
Source organism: Ophion ventricosus (assembly GCA_963932345.1). Taxonomy (NCBI): domain Eukaryota; kingdom Metazoa; phylum Arthropoda; class Insecta; order Hymenoptera; family Ichneumonidae; genus Ophion; species Ophion ventricosus. The sequence continues at coordinate 10,679,300 of OZ010714.1, read as the reverse complement.
GCAAATCGTAATGCCTGGCAATGCCAAAAGGCAATATGCGACGCGTTATTGCCTTTTCGAAAATAAAAAAAGCGAAATGCATTGAAAATACACGTTTTTTTTTCTTCCAAGTTCAAAATATAATTAAACTTCCTATACGTCACGAATTACGATGGATGTTTTTTTTTAATGTCGACACAAGTTTACTCTTTTACTTAATATACGACACTTTATATGGTTGACGCATTTGCGAGCGGAGAAACAACTGCGAATCCATAGAAATATTCTATCTTATCCATAGAATATTTCTATGGATAAAGGAACAAGATTAATTTTCAAAAAAGAATAAACAAGGATTCTCTCACTGGTACACCTGGCCCGAAATAATTACAAGAATTATTTCTCGTCTGGACCGAATACTTAACGGAAAATAAAATTTACAATTGTCGACACGCGGCCTTGTCATTCATTAGCAAAAACGTTACAGGTGTCGAGTGTGCAATTATATTTCATCTCGACGAGTCCGACGCGTTCGCCTTTCAACGCCGCAATTATTATTACTCGGCAAAAAAAAAAAAAACACTCGAAAGCTTTCGCGTTTGCAACGACGCGAGTTTTCTCGACCTCGAAAGTAAAAAAAAAAGAAAGAAAGAACAAACCGAGTACCGCTCTCGACGCGTTTGGTGTGAAAATGTCAAGTGTCAGAGCGCGTAGCAGCTCCGTTCATTCCCGAAATCATCTCTGTCAACTTTCGGGTCACCGAAATCGACGAATCACCGAATCGCACGGAGCTTTCCAATTTTCACGCGCAGCGTGAAAAGCCTATTTGCTGCATGTGACGTTTTACGAAAGCCCGCCGATTAAACTTCGCGATAAAGATAGATCTTTTTTACACGCCCCAGGAAAAACTCGTTAGTGACTCGTTTGAAAAAAAAAAAAAAAAAAACAAAAAACATTCTGCCGCATGTTCGTGGCAATTCAAAGTGAAATATAGGAGTTCCTTTTTTCGAATGAAATGATTTCATTGAATCTCGGCGTACTAGACTTTTATTTGATATTCAATCGAATGATATATTTACGTCAAACAAATGCTCAATTGATTACAACTGGCTCTCCAAAAAATCAACATCCTTAGGTTTTTTTCCGGGTGAAATTAGAAGAAAAAAAAAACGGTCGAATCCCTATACAAGGCCGACCCCAATTAAGGGTGCAAAAATCCTCACCTCGAGAGGCGTACTAGTCCTCGGTTCCCTGAACGGCTGTTGCTTCGTTTCCTTCCTCATTTTCGTAGATTCGTTATTTGCGTTCGTTTCACGAGTTTCCTTGACCGCGAGCCTCGCATTTCCCGATTCGTTCGTCGGTGGCATGGAAATATCGTCGCCCGGCCGTTTAGCCCTTATCGCGCCCTTGTTGTTATTCTGAAAGTAATGCGTTCCCGTGCGAATGTTGATGTAATACTCGGGTGGAAAGCTCGCCCCGGGCGAGGTCCCGTCCGTCGAGTACCCCGTGCTGTAAGCGCTCTCGGGCGACGAGAGGTTGACACTTCCGGTCCCAGCGGAAGTCGCGGATGAATTCGTCGCCCCGTTGTACGTATTTCCGGTCGATGTACGAAGGCGTATCGTATCGACGTTTTTCACCGGTGAGTCGAGGGGATGGACCTTTTTTCACGCGAGACACAAAAAACGATGAATTATTCATTGAATTTTTTGCTGAATTTGAATTTTTTACTTAATTTGAATTTGTGGCTAAATTTGAATTTGTTGCTAAACTTGAATTTGTTGATAAATTTGAATTTTTCGATAAATTTGAATTTTTTGATAAATTTGAATTTTTCGATAAATTTGAATTTTTTGATAAGTTTGAATTTTTCGATAAATTTGAATTTTTTGATAAATCTGATTTTTTTTATAAATTTGAATTTTTTGATAAATTCGAATTTTTTAAATAAATTTGAATTTTTTGATAAATTTGAATTTTTAAAATAAATTTGAATTTTTTGATAAATTCGAATTTATTGATAAATTTGAATTTTTTTAAAAATTTGAATTTTTTGATTAATTTGAACTTGTTGATGAATTTGAATTTGTTGATGAATTCAAAATTGTCGATACATTTAAGTTTGTTGCTAAATTTGAATTATTTGCTGAATTTGAATTTGTCGCTGAATTTTTATTTGTTGCTACATTTTCAATTATTCGGGTACCGAGTAAGAAATTGTCGCGAATAATAACGTCAAACGAAACATATTTATTTTTTATCAGCAAACGTACATTCCCACTAGGGAGTTCAATTTGATCTGAATTTAAGCACTTCTGGATTCGACAAAAATGTGTGTAACTCTTCAGACCTTTTGTAATTTTTATGAATATTGATTTTGAAAACAATAATGGCGTAGATTTATTGATGAATAGTTCAAGAAAATATTGTTCGACGAATAATCAGTAAAAAAATGTTTCTTCATTTACAATGACTTTGTTAATTTTTCCAAATGCTTATGGATTTTGTTACGAATTCTTGCTCTTTTTTTACTGTTCATTGATAATTCCGAAAAACAGCAAAATAATCGCATTTTTTTTAAACATTATTCCGCAGTTGAGTTTCACATTACTCCACAAATGTTTCTAAGTAATTGAACGAACACTTTCACATATACAGCCTTTCAAAAACATCGGAAAAGAGAATTGTATAACGAGAAAATGTTGAACAAAATTGAGAAAAAATCGAAAAAGAATTCTACAAATAAAAAATTTAAGGAAAATTGCGGAAAACATCGAAAAAATATTCCACAAAGAACAATTTTTTTTGACAATTGAAAAAAAAAACAACCATCAATTCGCACGTGAAGAATACACGCTTTCACTAGTTATAGATCTAAACAATCATTTGTTAAAACAATTTGTCAAAACATTTCAGCACCATTATTATCCAAAAATGAAGTTTCTAGCATCTTGAATTCATTCAAATTCCCCAGATTTCTTTTTCGCATCGCGAACTACTAAAATGCTGCCTTTCTTACAATGCTTCTCGAACTATTCTCGAAGCTCATTCCGGGCTCGATTTATGAGAAAGAAATGAAAAGGGCATTAGCGCGTTTCTTTCCGATGACGATGCACGGTGGAGGCCCCCAACACAAAAGCGAATTGAACGAAGAATTGCGTTATCTAATTGCGTGGGAGTCCCCGGAGACCTCCGTAGGAAATGCATAGAAATAAGAATAAGCGGAAGCGGTGTAGAAGTCGTCGAAAAACGGAAGTGGGCGCGAGGGCAAAAGTCTCCAAGGGCCTTGCCTCGCGCGGGAAAGAAAAACGAGCTCCTCGACTTTTCTTTGAGTATAAACATCGAAGTGCAGAGAATGCTGAATCACCTCTCGAGGGAAAGGTATGCGAAAAAGAGTTCCGACAAAGGGACGTGCGGTATGAGATTTTTTTTTCCTCTTAAAAAAAAAAAAGATCTTTTCACTTTCTCGAGACGAACTAGCCCGAACGAGACTAAGAAAAGAGCATTGGAAAGCTTCAACCTGGTACATATACGATGGGAATGGAAGAAGAAAAAGGGACACGCTTGCATTTCCAATGACGACGTTTACGTACGACGACGAGAGACGATTTTCGTGTCTTTACGACGGAGACTTTCGTTGTCGGATTTTTTCAGGTCGTCTGCAAAACTCGCACGGTAGAACATTCATTAAATTTGCTTGTTTTTTTGCAAACACCCCGCAGGACGAACGATCGAAAAGGCTTGAGCCATTTTCTCTTTCCGAAGTAATGTCAATTGCGTCGGAGTTACAATGTCAAATAATTTGAAACTGATGAAAGTATTGCAAAAAGTAAATAAAAGTGAAAGTATGAAAAGAATAGTTGAGTTTTCGGAATAGACAGAGCTACTACTGGTCACGACCCGGTGAAAGTGTTGTAAGACATGTTTAACGCTATCAAACAACCCGGTAATGCTTTATGCAAAAGTGAACCATTTTCGAGATAGAGGTGTGCAAATTAAGTCATGAGACTGGCAACTCAGCGCTCGATCTGGCAACACTTGGGACACGGGACTGATCATTTGGTTGTCCGTAGCGTTTTTTTTGTCGTGAAACAGTTTTTTCTAGTGCGTTCTGAAAATAAGTGACATCAATTTCGAGGAACGGTGTGCTATCAGCTTTTGCTTCAGACTTGGGCACAGTGCAACGGAAACTTTTACAAAACTTCAGCAGGCCTACGGACACAGTGTTTTGTCAAGAGCCCAGGGTTTCCGGTGGTTTAAGGCATTTTCAGAAGAAAGAGAGTCGACTGAAGATGAACCACGCAGCTGAAAGCCTTCATCTTCGAAAGCCGCTGAAAATGCCGACAGAATCCGGGAACTTGCGCGTTCAGGTCGTCAGTTGACAGTCAGAATGATCAAGGAAGAGTTGAATTTGACTCACACCATCGTTCATCAGATTTTGACCAATGAATTGGGGATGAGAAAAATTGCTGTCACACAGCAATTGCTATAAACGAGATTTTGGCCAGTAAAAACATTTCTGTGGCTCATCAGCCTCCTTATTTGCCTGACTTGAGTCCTTGTGACCTTTTTTCCCTTCCTGAGATTGAACAATCACTTCAAGGGACGTTATTTTGGGACATTGGAAAACATTGAAACGACTGTAACTGACAAGCTGAAGGCTATTCCAGTATCCGAGTTCCAGCACTTCTATGAAGATTGGAAGAACCGTCTGCAGCGCTGTCTGGCTTCCCGAGGAAGTTATTTTGTAGGAGACAATATTGAATTGTAATTCCATAGGAATAAAAAAAATGAAAAAATCAGTCTCATTACTTACTTTACACACCTCGTGTTGTGATTTTTGTTATAGTTTTTAAAGTGAAGTGTAGGCAACGTTAAAAATGATTTAAAAAAAAGAACTATTGTACAGAATTAAACGTTTTTATTATTTGTAGTTTGAGGACACAGGGGCGAGGGTCAAAACTTCGCCAAGCTTAGAACAACAAAGGTTTCGAAATGACAGAATTATAAACTCAAAAAAAAACGAAGGTTAAATTATTCGAAATTTTATCCTTCGACCGATGACGAAATCGAGTAACTATTACACGAAAGGATTATTTATTCGAGAGCTCATTTAGTAACAAGGAATTATCAACAATAAAATACGAATAATCTGCAAATATTTTTGAATTAGGCGTCGAAAAGAACAATAATGTGTTGTTGTTTTTCTTTAATGATCCGCAGGCTGAGTATATTATTGATTTAAAAAATAAAACCTTAATTTTTGTCAAAGAAAATTACGAAAATTATTAGACTTGCAGAGTTTCGGACGAATGATAAGGAAGATAATAACGATAATAATAATAAACAATAATAATAGTATGAATAATATTTATGGGTACTGCAATTATTTCAAGCACTCTAATATGATAATACGAATAACAAAGATAACAACACTCATGATAAGGATAATATAAAAAATAATGATATCTCGTTATCATCATCATTAGTATTTTTATTGCTGTTATTATCAATATTGTCATTATCACCAGTACAACGATAAGTATCAACTGATAAATGATTATTAATAAAAATAAAATAACCCAAAGTAGGTTGAATAACTTTTTATTTCGACTACTTTTTTCATTTTTCTTTTTGCATACCTGATGAAGTGCAGGCGATCTGTTGGCGCTGTGGCTGATGGGGGAATTGCAATTGGAATCGAAAGCTTTGTCACCCTTTTTTCGATCCTTCTTCTTCTTTGGCCGAACGATATGGGCCTCCATCCACGTGCGTAGCTTCGTCCCGAACATGTTGCGAAATTCTATGAGGCCCCGGACGTCCCGCGGCCGAAAATTCTCACTGAGGACACTCAATCCTCGGCCCTTGTCTCGCGTAATGTTTCTTTTTTTTTCGCGGGTTTCTTTTTTCGTTCTTACGATTTACCACTGCAGCACTGTGTCACGGACGCGTCCACACATTGCAAGCCCTTCACCTTATGTACTTTCGTAACACGAGAGAGGTAGAGGGAGAGAAGACTTTTCCCAGCGATCGATCAACATTGAAATGTCAATCGATGGCGTTATTCGCGTATCGCGTGAAGACATCCTCGTTAACGTGGACACGATGATTCACAGCGCTGGTCTTCTCTCTTATCCTCAGCTTGACGAATCGCTCCCGATAATCGACACGGGCGAACGACGAATCTGCAACCGACAACCAAACCGAGTCAAGATCCTCCGAATTGTCTTTTCGTTCTCAGCTTCCGAGATCGCAAACTATTTTCCGAGATCAAGGGATCTCGGAAAATGGTTTGCGATTTGAGATTTACAAAAAAAAAAAGTAATCCCACTTAGTAGGGGAGAGTGGTCCTGAGTCGGCACTGCGGGTTGAGCCGGCACCATCCCGAGCAGAAATCTAATCAGGCTGCCTGAGGATCCATCAGGGCCGGATCAGGGATCAATAAGGCGCCCTGATCAGGCACGCATGATTTGCGCCGGACAGGAGCCTGAGCAGGGATCAATGAGGCGCCCTGACCAGGCAGGCCTGATTTGTGCCAGACAGGGGCCTGAGCAGGGATCAATAAGGCGCCCTGATCAGGCACGCCTGATTTGCGCCGGATAGAAGCCTTATCAGGTATCAATAAGGCGCCCTGATCAGGCACGCATGATTTGCGCCGGACAGATTGGGCCGGAAAGATTGGGACGGTCATCGCCAAAACCGGAACAAAAACTAAACGATCAAGTCAAGTAAAATAAAAACTTAAACTTAAAAAAAATGTTTTCATATGTTTCATATTTTTAATAACGTTAGTAAACTTGATAACGTGTAACTGCGATAATAATTTAATAAATGTTGATCTATTTTTAAACAAAAAATTAATCAAATGATTGAGCCAGATGACACGCATGTCTCAGGCAGGATGAGGCACCTGATCCGGGCCAGATAAGTTGCTTGATCCGAGCCAGATATAGTGCCTAATCCGAGCCTGGCAAGGTGCCTGATCCGGGCCTGATAAAGCGCCTGATCAGAGCCTGATAAGGTGCCTGATCCGGACCTGAATTTGCAAAAGCGTTACATCCCTGATCAGGGCCGGACTAAATTTGCCTGATCCGGCCCGGATTTTCTATTGTGGCAGCCTGATCCGGTCCGGATTTCACCCTGAACAAATTTCTGCTCGGGATGGTGTTCCTCAGAGATGGCACGCGTGTCGGCTCAATTATTTTGTCGTATGACATGTTGGTAAAAACTGACGTAAATTATGCTTACAATTGTCAGTTTAGATTGTTCTGCGCAGCGTGAGCGCGTTTATATTTTTCGTTTGTGACATAATTTTATTTTCGTCATTCATTCTGAAGCAGCTACAGGTATGTAAATATTTCGAAAATTTGAAATGAGTGAGTGCATTGGTTTCTTTATTCAATGTTCTAATTGATTGGTTTTGTCGATTTTCCATTCGGATTTGTTCGCGTGCGTAATCACGTGAAACGAATAGAAAGTCGTAGTGGTCTTGAGTCGGCACCAAACAGGTGGTCCTGAGTCGGCACCAATTTTTTTTTATCTTGTTGCTTTTTTGCATTGTTTCTGATATTTTTTTTTTTTTTGCATTTTCGGTGTTTTTGCTCTATAGTCATGGGACGCAATTTCAAACGCAAGACACAAAAGATAAAATATGACGACAAGAACGCCAGTCTTCGCAGCCCTTCACAAGTGGATTGCACTTGCGTTCGCGTTCGCTACAGAGTTCAGTACGCCCCACGTACTGCGAATCTGACGACGATAGCGAGTGATCATCCCTTTTTCAATTATTTTTTTTTTTTTCATTCAATTCAAAATTCATATTTTTTTATTTTCAACATTGTACTCGAAAAATGTTTCCATATAAAATTGGACAAAAAATGCATGTTTTATTCTTCTAAATCGTTCAAATTCATCCATTTCCTGTCGTAATTTAGAGAATCTGCGCTTTTTCCTGCATTCGAGCGAAAAAAATGAGGTGCCGGCTCAAGACCAGGGGGGTGCCGACTCAGGAACACTATTTTGAGAAATGGTCAAGATGTACTTTTTCACTCTGCACTGCATTGCGACTCTAAAAGCCACACTACACCTTCTTAAATGACATTGAATTCTAGGCAAGCAATCGCTGTACGCAACTAAACACTTAGCAGCGCTATGAAATCCGATTTACCTTCTGTTTTCGGACAAAAAGCTTAGTGGGCCGACTCAGGACCACTCTCCCCTACGAATTTCGAGACACGAAGAAAAATTAAGAATTGGAGGGGGAAAAAAAATTGGCATTCTTTCATTATTTATTATGAGAGAAACGTTATTTGGAGAATGTAATTTCTGGCTCATTAACTCTAGAACTCGTGTACGGGGTAGAAACCCACCCCAGCCGATTTTTTAAATGCCCTCTTAAGCTATAAATCGACCTTGTCATCTGGAGACCGTGATCACAATTCAGTTTCACTATCTGGCTGTGAAGGCAGGCCGACAGTGGCACCCGTGTAGCAATTTGATCGGGAGTACCCGAATTCTAGCACGTCCCTGTAGGGTTTCGAAAACCATAGGGGAAACGTGTACGAGTTGATCCCAATGGGGTAAGATGATCATTTTCAATTTCGACGAAACTATAAACGTTATCTAGTGGTATTCTTTGGTAAAACATAGCGCCCCCCCCCCCCCCCCCCCGCGCTAATCAAGCCATGATGGCGGTGTGAGCGACGCACTTGTATTGACGAAAAAAAATTAAAATTGTGAGCTGTTGATCTAAGGTAAAGTTGACTTTAAGCTTAGGGAACTTTTATTGTATACTGTCAGTTGCAATAATTGTTGTGTTTGTGGCTTCATAATACGCTCAATTTGGTTTTTTGGTTGGCGTGGTAACAGTGGAATACTTATAAGTCATGTTATCGAGCAATAAATGAAAAAGTTGAGTTTGGGGCAAGATGATTCCCTTCTAGGTGTACAAGGTGATCCTTCAGGATCATCTTGTAAACAAATAACGTACCTAATTTATTTTTGTTAAAGGTGATGCAGCGTAATTACAAAAGTTGGTTTTGTTGGTTCATTGTTAAAATAAAAATTTAAATAAATAAAATCTAAATTAAATTTAAATAAAATAAATAATACATTTAAATAAATGTAAGTTGGTTAATTTTTTTTAGATTGTACGATGAAGAATTTTTTTTCAACATATATGATGTTAATTATGAAAGTTTGTTGTCTTAATTATATAAAAAGATTGTCTATTTATGTTCAAACTACATTATTAATGCATAATTGATATCACAAATAATAATTTATATACCTAAGTAATTTAAGACTTGCTAGACTTGCCCAACTAGAATTAAATTAAACCAGTCTATCACAGTAGACTGGTTTAGTTTAATTCTAGTTAAGTGAGATAAAACTTATAATATTCATTTTTGAAAATTTTAATTTATATTTACCTAATTTGTCCAAAATTTTTTAAAAATTCCAAAATAGGGGCAACACGATCCGGGGCTCATCTTGTCCATACCCTAGGGATCATCTTGAACACCGGGGTGTCCAAGATGATCCTCATCCAAGGTTTTAAAAAAAGGATATATTTTTATTGAAACCATAATAAATTGAATATTTCGCATATGGCAATCGTAAGATAAATATGCCAGTAAATGCTTTCAGATCTTAATTATGTTGGATATCTTTGAAATTACTAGCATTCTCCCTTAGGGGGATCCTCTCGTACACCTTTCCCCTATATTTGATATTTGATTTGAAAGAAAAAAAAAAATTAACGCGATGATCCTCCACAATTTCGACGCGGATCTTGAAAATATGAATCGGAGAATATTCCTAAAAAGAGATGTGCATTCTGTCCAAGAGCAAAGGATCGCAAGGTTCAGGTTTTTCGCTAATGATGCCAAAGGGCACATAACGGTGCATCGTTGCATTTTCATGACAGTAGATTGAGTTGAATGTACGATTTCTTTGTATACTTTATATTCTCATTTTTATTATGACTATTAATTATATACTATTTTCTCAATAAACAAAATAAAAAATATACGAAAAACCTCTGTGAACATTTTTTTAAAGTTGCACTTATATTGACTTTTTCCGTATTTATTTGAATTCCCTATTTTCCCCATTTTCATATCCCAAAATATATATACTTTTCGAACGGAATATGATCCAACTAATTTTTTTTTATAAGCTCAATGTTTCTTCTACAAAACGCAGTGCGACATCTGAGGAGATGTTAAGTAGAAAAAAAAATTAATTTAAAAAAGCGATTTTCATCGATTTTCGATCTATGTCGGCGTTTAAACGAGGTTTTTCACCAAATCAATCTGCATAAAATCAAATTTGCCTTGAACCATTCTCTTACATATGGAAAAACGAAAAGATTAATGTACTGATGTTTCTCTTTGCTGCTCAATGGAGCGATTGTGCCTACGAGAAACGTGTGAGGTACGTATCTGTACCAGTCATGATTTAGAAGGTAGAAAAAATGATACATGAATTCTAGAATTAAGGAGTTTTGGGACAGCTTATTTTTAGGAGGAATCAGGGGGGGGGGGAATTTATTGTTCTCGAGTCAACTTCTACACATCAATATTTCGTTCGAAATCGACCCGATTACAGTCATAAATTTAATTTAATTTATATTAATAATATTAATAATAATTAATAATAGTCATAAGAATTGATAATAAATAATAATTATTATATTTATTGAAAAAGTGATGCTTCGGCAAGGCGCCGAAAAATAGACAAAAATTCCAGAACATCCGCACGAAGAAAAAGGACACGAAGTTGACCGAATCACCCGCGAGAGAAGTCACGCAAGCTGAGTTTTTTTCCGTTCGAATGACTATAAACCCGCGTCACGCCAAATGACAGAGGGTTGCAACCCCTCCCCGAGCCTCAATTTGATCGCAAGTCGTTTTTTTCTCTACTCGTCCCTCCTCGCACGCATCGATGAACACAGCGCATTTAGCGGTTTATTTTCTCCCACCCGTCGCAACAAAAAAAAGGACGTGGCCGAAGTAAAAATTATATTGAAGTTCGATCAAAAGCTCTCGTGAAATGATCAATCGTTGGAGAGTGCGAAGGGATCATGTAGGCTCAAAATACTGAGTACTTTCGTCGGAATTTGAAAAAGTACGGTTGGATTATGGACAAGATCGTTCAACTTTATTCATCAATTCGATTATGATCGATGTTACGATCAATTCGCTACTTCCTCTTCCTTCTGAAAGACTAGCGAACTTTTGGTAGAATTCATATTGTTCGAAAACTACGGAAAATTTCGATCGTACCACATATTGCTTATGCGAGACTGAGCCAGAAATAACCGGCGTTATCGCACGAGCCTCATTAGTCAATTAATTTCCGCCTCCATCTACTAGCTGTCCTGAATTGCATTCAGTTTGGTGATTCGCCCCTCATGAGCTGTCGAGTCGCACGCGCATTTGTGTACATTTGAAAGGAATGGGGGAACTCGAGGAGTGGCTTTTGCACGTCCTGTGTGCTTTATACGCCGTTTACAATCAAACCACATATTAGATTAAGTAAAAAGTTCTGAGCGTTTTTTCGCTTTATTTCGACGATGAAATTAACATAGGATTATCCGATTTAGATCAAATATGCGCCATTTTGTTCGATAACTTTTGTCCATTTTGAAGGCAATTTCATAATTCCGCGATTGAAGAAGTCCTCGTCCCTATTGGTAAAAAACTTGACCAGCTCATTTTCACAAGCCTCTCTTGAGGCCAGTTTTGTACCACCAAGCAATTTTTGCAAATGCTTGAAAAGGTGATAATCGCTTGGTGCCAGGTCTGGACTATACGGCAGGTGCGATAGAACCTCCCATCCAAGCTCTCGGAGCTTCTGGCCCGTCATGAAAGATGTGTGCGGCCTGGCGTTGTCTTGATGGAACACAACACCCTTCCTATTGGCCAATTCTAGCCGCTTCTGGTCGATCACCTGCTTCAATCTGGTCAGTTATTGACAGTAGAGGTCCGAATTGAGTGTTTGGTCCGATGGGAGCAGCTCATAGTGGATGATTCCCTTCCAATCCCACCAAACACACAGCAAAACCTTCTTGGCCGTTAATCCGGGCTTGGCGATCGTTTGGGCTCGGCTCACCGCGATTGGACCGCGATCTTTTTCGGCTGTTGTTCTCGTACGTGACCCATTTTTCATCGCCAGTCACCATCTGCTTCAAAAATGGGTCGATTTCGTTACGTTTCAGCAAAGAATCGCAGGCATCAATTCGGTCCAAAAGGTTATTTTGCGTCAATTTGTGTGGCACCTATACATTGAGCTTCTTCTTGAGACCAGCCTTATGCAAATGGTTGCAAACGGTTTTCTGGCTAATCTTCAGTTCCTGGGCAATGAAATAAGTGCTCACATGCCGGTCTGACTCGACGATTTCCATGATTTTATCAACATTTTCGACGATTGGCCTACCAGAGCGTGCCTCATCTTCGACGTCCATATTACCAGAACGGAATCGTTGGAACCAACGCTTTGCTGTTGCATTCGATACTATATTGGCTCCATAAACAGCACAATTTTTTTTGGCCGCCTGCTCCGCCTTTTCACCTTGGTCGTAGTAGTACTGAAGAATGTATCGAATTTTCTCTTTTTTTACCTCCATTTTGGAACGCTGTCACACGCAACTGGCTTCACCAAACACAAAACTGTCAAAGAAGTTTTTTTGAAGCGTAATGTCACCTTTAAATCGCCGTATAGTATGACCCGATGCGATCTATACATCGCGAGATATGGTTCACTAAAGACATCTAGCGGAAAACGCGCAGAACTTTTTACTTCACCCAATATTTATATATTAATAATATACATGATGGATAATGATTTTGAGGACATTCGTCTTTGAGGATCGTTGTCGAAACGACTAGGTGTCCTGATAGCCAACTGAGTGCTGATATTAGGTCGAATTGAAGTAGAAATAAATATCGAACGATAATTACCGTGGATTTTCAGTGATGTGATACAAATCGATTTTTAAGATATAATTTTTAAGCCATTTATACTTTTTTAGGATAAGATTTATACTTTTTTTAAGATCCCCTCATTTTGTATATCTATATATTTTGTTTAGAAAGGTCTAATTGATGTGAACCGTCCCTCGGTACAACACCGTCCATAGGTACTTTTTTTCTGTCCATAGGTACAATTGACTGTTGAACGTATGGACAAAACTGGTGTTTCAAAAAAAAGTTAATTATCTTCGTAAATTTGAGTGATATCGAGACTAGAATTTTTGTTTAAGAAAGGTTGATTATCTCTTAACACATGTGATATGTTAAAAATAAAAACAAATTTACCTATTTAGATATAAAAAATGTTTTATTCCAAATTCTGGAAAGTGTCCACATGTTCCGCACTTGCCCCTGTATAAAATAAAAATTTATTCAATTCTGTTATCAACGTTGAGAAACAGTCTACTGAAGGTGCATGCCAGATCTGAGCTCAAGTGGCCAATTGGTTATCGACATATGGTGGTTGTATAATGTATGTCCTTATAATTCTTAAACAGTTTTCATAGACGTATCAAGAAAGGTCTGTAGAATAATAAAATAAAACTTAAAAAGAAACGATTTTTTTCAAATTTCTACACAACAAAACTGCCTTAATGCTCGGAAAAAAACGCGCGTGGGGAACTACTGTGCCATTGTTTGCTCGGCAGCGGGCTTTCAACGCGAAAATCTTGGCCTATTTTTGTCGTACAACGTTTTAAAAAAATGCGTTTTGCTCGCAATGACATACCCTGTACGCTCACCAAGAAAATCCTAATATTTGCGAATCACCCTGTATATATAAATGTATATACATTACGATGCCATCATATGAAATACTCGAGGGTGCGAAGTGAGTGAATTCCGGAAGCGCAGCGGATCCTCGACTGCATTATCCGGGTTGGCCAGTGTATATCGAGGATGTCCAAGCAGGGTGTGTTTCGCGAGGGTTGATAGCCGTACAAGGGATGTTTCGAGTCGCGGTTTATCTCCCCGCGATTAATGCAACACATTTTGCATATATCTGTAGTGCTCATGTACACCCACACACACGCACTTGGGGTTTGGCGATCTGGCAAAATGAACACCAAGTTCATTTTGCCAGATCGCCCTGATGCATTTCGCGAGCCCTGCTACTTTGCTCGCCATCAGGGCAGCGATCGATACGTTGTATATCTCAGGGCAGGTAAATATCCAATAGTAGAATTAATTCTGAACATTTTTGAGGAGTTTCGACACTAAAATCGGTATACTTGTAGACGATTGAAATTAATTCCACTGAAAGATTAATTTAGGATGCATTAACTGTCCAAAAATCAATTAGTTTCGCAACATAATTTCGAAGATCTTTAATGTTCAAGTTAAGTCTTAATCTGGTTGGGAATGCACATGACACCTGGTAAACATCAGTTATGGGACTGTAGAGACAAAATAATACCGACATTCAGATAAAAAACGGAACAAACCGTAATTATAGTGTTGGAAATATCGTGTTAAATAATCAAGTCGTTTATCTACTTCGTTCATTAATAATGCTCAAAAAAGATGTGAATTGTGAGCTCGAACGGTTTGTTTTCGGAGATTAACGAAACTTGTAGGTTAAACGTGGTGACACCTTGTTAACTGGCTCTGGCGAGTGAACCACTCACGGTCAAGCATTAACTGACGAGTGGCTCAAAATCGACAATTTCAAATTTTTCATGATTGTCGTTCTTTATTTCAGTCCGAAATGGCTCTTCAGATATAAGAATAAATACCTTTTTTGAAACGCCCACTATGGAGCTATTCTTTTTCCTTCAACTATCATATCTCAAGAGTATCACCCTAAAATTTTATGAAAAAAAATTGGAAATTGCAAGAGTTATGATTTTTTTTTTAGTAAAAAGGGCTTTTTTATGCATTGGCTCCTCGCTGATTTTTTTCGCCATATAAAAATACGATAAAAATATAATACCAAGAATGCCACATTCTAGAATGTTCAAACTAATATCCTGAATTTTCATGAGTCATTTGGAATGAAACGGTCAACGCGGCAATCGTTTAAACATAGCTGGGGTCATTGCGACCCCCTGGGATCATCGTGTTATAGCCAGAACGTGTGAGCGCAAAGGGTTAAAATGTACATAGTATTACATTTATATTATAGTATATTGATGACATTTATACCACATATTCTTTATAATATTATCTAGGATTTAGCATAGAATTCTTCTGATTGGATGCCACATTCATTTTTTATTAATTTTTAAAATTCAACATTTTGATAATAATCAGTTTTTTCAAACAGCTGTCATTTGTACAAAAAAAAAATTGTTTTTTTTTTCTACAAATGTACAAAAAATCTAAAAATTGGTGTGGATATTCTTATCATGCGGTACAATTTTACCAAAGAAAAAATCAGGAAAATAAAAAATGGTCGGGGTCACAGGCGAGGTGAAATGGTGTGGAATGCCTCATATATATACTGCAATCCCTGATTTCTTTTATCGAGGTGCCAATCGGAGAGGCTGTAGTGTATAAAACATTTGGGATTTTGATCGAATGCTAATTTTCCAGACCGCTTCGTTTGCGCGCTCCTAGGCCTTTTGAATTACAAATTTTTATAGACTCATCAACCAACCCCCGCAGGTTCTTCGTTATGTTAAACCCATGCTAATCCCTGGGGAGGGGAGGGAGTGCTTTTCCCTCGTCAGACAAAAGCTCCGCTTTGTGAGAGGAACTGTCCAGAGGCAAGCAACCCCCCCCCCCCACACTCAGTCACTTGACGTGTGACATTCGACGAATCCCTTTCTCTCTCACTCTCTCTTTGTCCCCCTGCATGTACGTTATCATCGACCGCCCACGCAATGCGACACGCCTGTTCAATTATCCGCGCGCACGCCTCGTGGTCCACGTCAATCAAATTCGTATATCTGGCAGAGCGAGAAGGCAGGTTGGTTTCGCCCATCGTTTATTAAATTCACAGTTTCCTGAATATCGCGCGTTGAAAGGTGGACTGAAATTTGTGAAGAACACGCGAGGCTATACAGATGCGTATCACTCGTAATTGGAGGTTAATTAATTCGTTAGGTAATTGGCAGGAAGGTAATCCTTGATAATTTTTGTTTCATCCTACTGAATATCGCAGTAATCAGTGGAAAGATAATTATTCTGTTCTATCCATACACATTGTTTGTAATTTCGTTTTTTTTTTAAGTACTACTCGCACTAGTTCAAGACTAGTGCGAGTAGTACTTAAAAACTATCAGGCAGCCAGATAAGGCCCATATGTGACAGAACGTTACACTTTCTATCAGGAGGCTATCGGGTTTCCTTATAAGTGCCCTACCAGGGCAGTCAGGCAACTTGAAAGCGTCCCGAATCGGACCCTATTGAAATTTCTAAGTGGGTTGAGACTCGTTATAAATATTCTTCAAAACAAATAATAAATTGCATATTTTAGATTTTTTCTAAACAACCCCTAATAAGGGGTGTACCTGGTAATGAAGTTTCTATGGGCCACATTCCACGCGGGCGGAAGCTAGTAAGTGATGCATATATACAGTACCGCTCAAAAGTTGTCGGTTACTTTGAATAATTGCAAAATTACATGAGAACAATATAATTAATTTTATTTCTTATTTTGCCAAGATGCTATATAGCTCTAAGAAAGAAATTATATTATTTGAATATAATTTTGCAATTATTTAAAGTAATGGAAAACTTTTTACCGTCACTACGTATATATACGAGGTGCTTGGCACATCTGAGACCTTGGTGTAGCTGTTTGAGTAAAACGTCGGTGTACCAGAAAATCAGAAGAAATCAGAAGAATAGAAAAGGGGATGGACATTGAGAAGGGTAATATGTAAAATCTCGCTAGGGTATACGTTGGAACTCAGGAAGTAAATAAATATTTAAAGAATAGAATTTACTTCATCTTGCGTAAAAATTCACTGGTCTTTGGCTTCAGACATCGAGAACGCCGAGCGTAATTTTTGCGATCCTCTTCCCTTCACTTGTTGGTCCATGAGACTTTAATTCATACAGATACGTTATGCACACATCTATCTGTATATATAAAATGCGTAGGTGCATATATGTACAGGCTAAAAGCCAGCGATGGTGTAGCACGTGCGGCAGATTAAAATTGGGCGGAAATTATGGTGGTAGGTAGAAGCGACTCCATACACCAGACCT
>OZ010714.1:10614546-10661932 GCA_963932345.1 Ophion ventricosus | reverse complement strand
ACACACACACACACACACACACACACACACTGCTGCATATTAAGTCGCGGACTAATTACAAAGTTCTCCGATGAGATATGTACAGATTCTGTATCAAAGTTTCTTCTCTAATTCTGTGCGTAGTTCCTAACTAATCATCCCCTTCTCTTGGTGTCTGTGCTTTTCTATCTTCTTCTTCTCTCTCTCTCTCTCTCTCTCTCTCTCTCTCTTCATCCCTTTTCGTCAGACTGATTCCATTTTCTGGCATTTTCATTCCTTTGTCGATATAAAACGTCGTCATGTCTATACTTCGCTGTTGCCTCTCGCTTATCGCGTTTGCGCTCCCTTGCGTTCTGCATTCCTATCTTTTCCCTCTTTTATAGTACGCATTTATACGCACCCTCGAAATATTTTCTTCTATATCACGGGGCAATTTTCTTCCAGCTGGCATATTTTTCGTTTCGTTCATTCAAGTTGAGTTTTTAAGGTTTTTTTTATGCTACATTTGTCAATCTTTTTCATGACACGTATCTGTAAAGGTTCTTGGTGCACTCGCTGGAGGCAGGGGGAGCCGTCATCACAGAAGGAGAGAGAAAGACAGAGGAGGGAGAGAGAAAGGAGAGAGAGAGAGAGAGAGAGAGAGAGAGAGAGAGAGAGAGAGAAGAGAGAGAGGAGAGAGAGGACAGAGAGAGAGGAGAGAAAGGGACAGTTTGAAGCTCTGATGTTTGCAAACAGGGTGAAAAAGTGTGGCTACAAAAACTTGACGATGGAGAGGTGTAAGGCTGAGGGGTCGAACAGGGTTCATTTAATGTCCTCAAAACATTGTTTGAGTTACCAAGATGCCACCATTTTTTTAAATACTTTTTTTCGAATGATGATAACTAAAAGCAAGAACAACTTCAATCATAATAATCGTAAAAATAAATAATGAAGATAACGAATAATAATAATAGACATTAATAATAATTCTCGCCATCATCATCACAATAATAATTGATAATAAATAATGAAAATAATGAATAACAATGGTGTGAATTTTCTGTAGAATATTAATAAGCCAGAGACCATCCACAATAATCATAAATATAAATAAAGAATAACAATTTGAAAAATTCAACTTATTGATTTTTAAATTTATACGATACTATTATACCAGACAAATGTATAAATAATGTTTGTATGAGTGTGCCGGTGTGTGTATCGGAGCAGAGAAATCGAGGTAGTAAAACGAGGCACAGTCCGTAACATTCGATTACCCATTCGTCTCATCCCTTCGCCTGGAATTGTGAGAGCTTATAGCCGCAAAAGATCGAGATCTTCTCTGTGCTCTGTACAAGTATTGCTTTGCCCCGCTGTCATGGAGACCGAGAAGTTATAATTTGTTCGTATAGTCGACGCGTCTAGGTTTAAAGCGAGGGGAACACGCGCAAATCCGTGATGGTGGTTGCTTGCTAAAGCGGGGTGCGGTTATAGGGATGGAGTCGAGGAAGAGAGAGAGGTGTCGAGTTATTATACGTACACTGTAATATCTCTATGCGGCTACAGACTGCACATTGGAGACTGTACGTGACCGAAGTTCCAATTTTCCACGAGTATATATAGTTTTCTTTTTCAAACAAACCTACAGCAATATACGTTCGAAAATTACCAGTCCAGATATTACAAAATATATACAATAATGAAAACGAATAAATTTCGGTGAACAATTTTTTACAAATACTTTGAACACGATATTTTACCAAAATATACAGATATGTGTAATAACTAGCTTCTAGCGTGGAATTTGGCTTCAAACTATTGGGGCCTCAGCGCAAGGGTGTTTCTCAACAGATAACATTGAAGTCGAGAAAGGACAAAAAAATGACGATTATTTGTATTGAAGAATATTCATACCGAGTTTCAAGTTGATACACGCAAGAAATACAAATTTCCATGCAAAGTTTCAAATCCTTATTTCGTCGTTTTGGTGGGTTGATTTTCGAAAAATCCTTTCTTAGTGCATCTCTACGCCCTTTAACCCTTCATGGTCACACGTCAAAATTCAATCGAGGTGGTCACAGTTGGGTCGATTCTACCCAATCAGTTTTCAAAAAAGTATTGTGACCAAACTATCCGTCCGAAGTGGTTCACAAAATTACGGAACATGCTTTGAACTTTGAAGATGATGTACGAAAAAATTTTTTATCAGGAATAAAATGACGACATGTTAAAAAAAATCATAAAGAGGCGAAAACGCAAAAAAAAAACACTTTTTCGCTCAAAAAATCATATTTCCGTGAATTTTCAACATTTTTACCGAAAATTTGGACGTGATACTCCTTAGATATGCTACTTTTGGGGGACAAAATAGTAGTATAGTGCGCGTTCAAAAAAGGTATTTATTCCGACATGTAAAAAGGGCAAATTTTATGCTATGAGGATACTTCAAACTCAAGGTAAGATGGTGAATACAGTCCCATTCGAAGCCGGGAACAATGATATATTTACGCCAATAATTGATCGACTGGTCGATTCTACCCAGGGTGATCACGAAGGGTTAATGTCTTTCGAATGCCCTTGAGATAAGAGCAGGGAATTCGATTTTCCCATACAAACTTCAACACCCTGTTGCACCCCTAATTAGGGGTTGTTTAAAAAAATGCCAAAATATGCGTTTTATTATTTGTTTTGAAGAATTTATACAAATTCCAACTTCATACATGCAAGAAATACAATTTTCCATACCAACTTTTACACACCATATCACCCACTTACGAGTTGACTTTCGAAAAATCCTTTCACAATGCACGTCTACATCTTCTAAGGAACATATCTTCCGAATTCCATGTTTCTATCTTCAGCGGCTTAGGCTGTGCGTTGTCTGTTCGCCAGTCAGTCAATCACGGAACTGTTTTATATGTATCGACAATGTGTAATAATATTTTCCAATAAATATATATCTATATATATACACATATCAATTATCGATAACGCTTCAATAAATCGCAATTTATCGCAGCCAATCACGGTCGAGAAAGACGGAGGGAGAAAGAGAAAGAGAGAGAGACAGAGAAAGAAATAGAGGGGGAAAAAGAGAGATCAATAGTATTGAGTAGCGATCGTTAATCTCCCGGGAATTGAGATCTCAATTAGCTCAGCTCTCGAAAGCTCTCCAATAAAAGTGTGAATATATATATATATATATATATATATATATATATATATTGTAGGTAAGAAGGATTGCAGCAGCCTCTCTTTGCGGAGTGCCAAGCCAAGAGTTCTCTCATTCTCCCGATTCCTCGGGACAGTTACTGCTCGAAGACATTACTCCCCGGGGAGTCACGCGAGC
The DNA here is from genome assembly GCA_963932345.1 of Ophion ventricosus. Lineage (NCBI taxonomy): Eukaryota > Metazoa > Arthropoda > Insecta > Hymenoptera > Ichneumonidae > Ophion > Ophion ventricosus. The sequence continues at coordinate 10,658,625 of OZ010714.1, read as the reverse complement.
GAAACAGTCATAGAGAGGTGACGAGCAACCCCGAGCACGTAGAAGATTCGCCGTGGGGAATCCAGAGGAAAGAGCAGAGAGGGGAAAGAGAGCATAGACTTGTGGGATGGGGTAGAAAACGTGAAAAAAATGCTTTGGCAAATATCGAAACACATTTAGTAAAAAAAAAAAAATCGTGCCGAATGCGGATCGACTTACAGAAAAATTGATTTAGAAGCGATGAAAAATGTGCCTCGAAAAAGGGTCGCCTCCCTCAATTCCTGAGCATGCAACGATTGCTCGAATTTTTTTTTTCTTCATGGAACCGAACCCTAAGCCCGATTTTTGCATACGACTGTAATTTCTCTCGTTTCTCGTATCTACGCAATTAATCAGGGAAGCCACACCCGCCTCTGTCGAATACCTCTGTGAATTCAATACCCTGCTGCTACGGTGGAATTTGGGGAAGAATAGAACCTCCATTATCGCGTAATTACGCGAAAAAAAGGCGAAATTACTCAACCTTTTTTTTCGTAAAAAAATCCCTCAAAGACGAAAAATGCAAAAACTATATATATATATATATATATATATATATATATATATATATATACACACACACACACACACATTAATCTTGCATTTACTACGTTTACAATAGTTTTCAATCTTTTATGTAATTAAAAAAAAATAACATTTTATTATTCACCTTATATTTTAGAAATGCAAGGATATTATATTTACATTTAAATATTTTTGAGTCTACGACGCAAGTTTAATGAAGAAATGTCCATATATTTATTTATACTTATATATTATAAATAAAGGGTGTCTCAAAATGACCTGATATTTTAATTTATTAATAAAACGTATTATTAATTTGAAAAGTACGAATATATTTATTTTAATATAACACACAAACATGAAGGTTATGTGTGGAATACAATATTCCATAAATGGCCGCTTCGTCCCTGTTTGCAAACGTTCACTCTTTTGACGAAATTTTCAATAAAATTTTTGGCATTATTGCGGACTAATTTAATTAATGGTGCGTCCAATTGCTTCCTTGAGCTCCGGAATGGTCTGTGGATCATTGTCATACCCTTTTCCTTTCAGAAAACCCCGAAGAAAGAAGTCCAATGGCGTCAAATAGCACGATCTTGGTGGCCAATTCACATCACCGCGGCGCGAGATAACACGATCATTGAACTTCCTTTGCAATAACTGCATTGTTCCACATTGCATTTTCACAATTTCGATGCGCTCTGCTCCGTGACTAAACCTCAATAATTCCTGATGCGAGTTGTCAAAGATTAGTACTCTATGTTCGTCACAAAAAAAAATGGCGCCCAATTAAATATGTCAAGTCATTTTGACACATCCTCTAATAATGATAATAAAAGTAGTATTTATTATTCCAGGTGTTGTTCGGGAAAGCAGTGAGGAGTTCATCATTTTCATATTAATGTTTGTTCTCTTCAATCAAAAGTACTACGACAGAATTTCCGTCATTCGGTACAGAAATAAATATTTCGCAAAAGGTTTCCTTTTCAAGAGCAAGTTAATATGATCTTAATTTACGGAGAACGTCATAAAAATGCAGTTATTGAAACCTCATTTAGCGCACTCAATATCAACGGGCGTGATTAATAAGGCAATACAATCAATGCGAATCAGATTGCAAGCGTGCATCAAAAGTAGTGGCCATCATTTCGAGCACCTTTTTTAGGAGTAAGTATTTGCACCGTTTTTTTTAAATTGATGACAAGCTAAAAAAAATACCAGTGTCTTGTTTATCGATTTTGCATACTAAATTTTGATCGATCGGCTTGACATTTGCTATGTGAATTGATTGTTAGTTCCTTGATAAAATTCTGAACAAAAAATAGTAGTCGCATGGAAAAAAAAATAGCGATGACCTTGAAATCTCCAAAGCGCCTCCACCTGGTTGAACCTCGTAGCCACCAATCGATGACCCCCTTCGAATTATGCAACTTTTGTAAGAAAAGTTTTCTCCTAAGTTTGATAAGTTGGAAAATATTTCTGCTGCTGATAGCTCTTGCCTCAGCCGGTTTTGCAAAGTTAGCAAGAGATAGAAAAAGATAGGCAGAGGCACGAAAAATACGAAATATACATTGGGCTTAAAAATGAGGATTAGTGGTAAAGGCCCTACAGCAGGGTTAAGAAACGCCCGCGTGCAGAGAGAATTGAAGATGTATATCGTTACGCCAATTCCACGGGGGTGGAAAAGAGTAATCATTTTTATAGCCAAAGGAGCGATGTGCAAGTGAAGGGGAAAAATTCCCTCAACGGTTGGCCAGAATGTTGACAAAATACGCGCACACACACAATAACGGTTAACCGAGCAACCCTCGAGCTATGAAGAGTCATATAGGACAAGGGGATGAAATTTGAGGTGGGAAGGGAAGAGGGTTTATGTCGAGAGCGACACGCATCTCTTTTCTCGAGTCTTCTCACTCGGATCGTTTCACCTTTTTCTCTTTCTCTCTCTCCCTCAGGATTACAGTTTTCCTCTCTTTCTGTTTTGCCCTCTGCGCTTTTTTTTCGATCTCCTTGACGTGATGGCAGGTCGCGGTACGCACTGCGACACGATTGCACAACTTGCTCGTTTTTTCTCGCGATCTCTTGGGGTATAAGACCCGGACTCGTCGTACATCATCGTCGCCGCCTCGGTAACGAATCTTCTTGTCTTGGAACACACTTGTGTGTCTCTGCTTCAAATCTCCCCGGGCTGAAATTCAACCCATTTTTCCTTATCCTCCTCCTGACCTTTTCAACAGTCTTATATAGGACTGTAGGGCACCGTGACCCAGATATCATTTTTGTCAATATATACAGGGTGTTTGGCGCATGGACTGACACAATTTTTTTGGGGGATTGGGGGGGGGGGGTCATTTTCGAATTTGTTCACCCTTAGACCCTATGTCCTAAGTGTCACGGTAATTCAGATATGATTTTTTTTAATTACCCGAAATTTCGCCTTTAAATCGTCATAATTTTTTTGCTTGTGTTTATAATCGTACGATTTTAGGGTTTGGGGTTTGGCTTTGGCTTTGGATGGATGGATAGATGGATGGGTGGATAGATGGATAGTGAGAGAGTGAGAATGTGAGAAGAGAGTGAGAGAATGAGAGAGTGAGAGAGTGAGAGAGTGAGAAAGTGAGAGAGTGAGAGGGTGAGAGGGTGAGAGGGTGGGAGGGTGAGAAGGTGAGAGGGTGACAGGGTGAGAGGGTGAGAGGGTGAGAGGGTGAGAGGGTGACAGGGCGAGGGGGTGAGAGGGTGAGAGGGTGAAAGGGTGAGAGGGTGAGAGGGTGAGAGGGTGAGAGAGAGAGAGAGAGAGAGAGAGAGAGAGAGAGAGAGAGAGAGAGAGAGAGAGAGAGAGAGCAACTCATATTATTTGCATGTACCTTTTTTATCACCTGAAAAATCTGATTACAATTTCATGCCATGAAATAGTTGCACTTTGTGGAATACCTGTCGATTTTTCGACATCAGGAGTAAGGTTTTACACTAGGGAAATCTATAATCAACGATGGTGAGAGAAATAGTTGATTGAGTTGGACTGGAATACCCCCCCCCCCCCCCCCCACACTCCCACACGCATATACATTCGATGTGCATACGTACATAAGAAACGCATGTGCCTTTAGTTATTCCGAATTGTCTTCTTTTCGAAGAAGACCTTCAAAGAAACAAAATAAACATTTATGTATTTATATTGGTGAATATGTGATAATAAAATGAAATACATCACCAAACTGTGCTCAATATCTACGAGGCATTATTGTCCAGGATTTTTCAGATGGGACAAAAGGGTTGTAATGGCAAACTCGTTTTTTGGCTGCGCCTTCGGTTGGGAAGTGCTCGTTGACTTGTAATTGGCACTGGACTACAGTGAGCCAACGTACATGTGAGGGGAGAGAGAGAGTATCGTGTTGAACGTTTGGATGATGTCCAATGAGACCAGGATTCAGGTCACTTCCTCAAGTGTGCGAATTTGGAGATATATATATATGGGGCATTCCACGCCAAATCGACCACTTTCCGGCCCGACACCTTTCGATTTGGCTGAAACTTTAAAATGTTAGTTGAATTGAAGTTAGTTGAATGTTGAAGTTAATTGAAAGTCCGTTGAATGTACAACATTTTGTATTATTCGTAATATAGAGATTCCCTGTGTTCTATCCAATATAAACTTGATCGACTTTTTCATTGCCTGCAGTCAGTATCCTTATCTAAATATTAAAAATACCATTTCAACAAAACAAAACTGTAACCGATATCTCGAAAACCATCAGACTTTGGTCAATACTGTTTCTGGTCAAATCGATTTTTAGATTTTTTTTTAGATTCAACATCAAAATAAAAATGCTTTAAACTACTGCAAGTAGTACATAAAAGAAAAGAATATTGAATACAATTTGTATGAATAGAACAGAATAATTATCTTCCTCCGAATTGCTGAGATATTCAGTCGCATGAAAAAAAATGATTGAGGGTTTCCTTCCTCCGAATTACTTAACGAATTAATTAACTTCCAAATACCAATGTTACGAATTTTTATAGCCTCGCATGGTAGTAGTAGTACAAGAGTATATTTCTGCTCCGAACCGTCCGTACTATATTTTACACCAGCCAAGAACTTTCGTACATCAGTAATGTACCCGTGTCATCAAAATGTCGGTGTCAGGACTGGAAAAGAATTCCATGTCGTCCAAAAAGAGCTTCTAGGCTTATGTAGCCACAAGCGCGTAAGGACCATGGATAAGCTCGTATGCGCCGCAGTTACGCAGAGGAAAGATGAAGAAGAATGGGATGCTGCACGGTTGAAGGAAGGAACCTTTGGCGCTGGACGTATACAAAAGGTACAATCTCTGGAGACTGTATGAGCAAAAAAAAAAGAGAAGTCGAAGTAGCGGAAAATAACCGCAAAATTATTCTGGTCTGCGGCCACGACATCCTGCAACAGCAGTTATGGAGTCGCATCAACCGGGGCGAAACTTCACGATGGTTCGCAAATGGAACTTCGTTAGAGCGGAATTGCGGCTGGGCAAGTCTTTGAAAGGATCAGAGGGAACGGAGAGAGAGAGATAGAGAGAGAGAGAGAGAGAGAGGGAGAGAGAGAGAGACAGAGAAGGAAAGAATGCAGATTGCAATTTTTTTATCTTTCGACCCTCGTTCCCCTCAACTCCCTCCCTCTCTTTCGCTCTCCCGCTCTCCCCCTCTCTCTCTCTCTCTCTCTCTCTCTCACTCTCTCTCCCTCCCTTCGTCTCCCTGCCCCTTTTTTTTACTCTTCCCTTTTATGTCTGTTTGCCCTTCTTTCAGACCCTTCCACTTCCCTTTCTCCCTCCAAATTGCGTATAGAGAGAAAATACTCAATGAAATGAAATGGGTAGCTTGAGATCGAGATATATATATGTATGAATACTAAGAGAGAGAGAGAGAGAGAGAGAGAGAGAGAGAGAGAGAGAGAGAGAGAGAGAGAAAAGAACTTCTCTAGAGGAAAGAAGCCGAGAAACACGAGCATCATCGCTAGGGTGTCATTTAGTTTCGCACACACGTAGAGAAACTACGTAAGAAAATGCTGTCAGGGTGGTGTGGCCCGAGGGTTGCATTTGGCTGAAGTGTGAAAACATGAAAGAACAAGAGAAGAAGAGAGCATAAAAAACCTTACCAAACGAAAATGAAAGTCACATAATAAAGAATATCTGTGGATGATGATTGCGTTGTGAGATGAAGGAACAAGGACATTTGCACACCCTTCGTGAGCGTATTTGCGTTGAAACGTCTCTTGTGCTTTCTTCGTCACATCCATATATATATATATATATATATATATATATATATATATATATATATATATATATATATATATATATATATATATATATATATATATATGGGTAAATATTATTATATTATATATATAATATTATGTCAATAATAAATTGTAATAATTACAAATCATATATGCATGTGTTTATGTGGGGGGTGGGGGGGGGGGGGCTGTTATTTCAAGTACTAAATTAATGTGAACATCGACTGTGAACTTAAATTTAGGAACCGAAATATGTAAGGAAAGGATTCAAGTGTGAACTCTTTTGAAGGGTCTATCGAAAATAAATTATTAGCACCATGGCTATGATATATTAATTTTCAATATATATATATATATATAGTATTTTTTAATAAGAATAATAAAAAGAAATATATATTTTTTTACAAAATACTCACGATATTGTACACACATACATATATATATATATATATATGTACAGTCACGAGAGTAATTCTGCTTAAAAAAAATATATATTCTTATACACATATGTGTGTGCTTCATTTTATTCGCAAGAAAAAACAGAGACCACGGTTTAGCATTTTTAAATGTTTATGTACCAAGCCCCACAAGCAACAAACAAACCGAAATCGCAAAATATGTGCTGCGTTACATATATACACACACATATATATATGGGTTATTCGACGTCAAATCGACCACTTTCCGGCCCGACCCCTTTCGATTTGGCTGAAACTTTAATATGTTATTGTTATCATCTTAAACTGCTTGTGTGATTTTTTTCAATTTTTTTTACATCATCACAAATACGTGGTAAATTTAAAAAAAATCGCCATTTTTTTCAAATGCTTACAACTTTCTGAAATATGGTCCGATTAAGATCTTTTTTGAAATTCTTCATTCAAATCTTTTTAAATCAAATTCAAATCTTCAAGATTCGAAAATCTTGCCATGATAGGTCTGGCGGCAGAAAATGCTAAATTTCTCATATGTTTTTTCACAAAAAAATAAATCAAAAATCAAAAGTGGTGTTGTTTGAAAGAAATCGCGTTTTTTTCCAAAAACTAAAAAATAATGTCAAAGATGACTTTTAATATTTTTCAAATATTTTTTTTTGGATAAAGAACATTTCAAACCGAAGAATTAAAAAAAAGATCTTAATCGTTCCATTTTTCAGAAAGTTATGAGCATTTGGAAAAGACGGGCGATTTTTTCGAAAATTGACTAAGTATTGGTGATTCAGTAAAAAAAAAATGAAAAATCACACAAGTGTTTTAAGATGAAACCAATAACATATTAAAGTTTCAGTCAAATCGAAAGGGCCGGAAAGTGGTCGACTTGGCGTGGAATGACCCATATATATATATATATATATGGAGTACTTTTGCACGTGTATGCAAATTTCTGTTTGCTTACTGCCACAAATAGTTATGTAATAATGATGATAATAATTTTTTTAAATAAGAATTAAGAGTATGTTCGTCGGACACGAGAAATGTCGCTTATACTACTGGATACACCTGTAAAAAGAGAGAACTCCACGAGATCTCGAGTTTCTGCTTACATTTCCGCGTTCGTAACGCATCGTGCGTATTCAGCACATTGAATTATGCCGAGAAGTATTTTCCACCCACACTTCCCGTTTGTCTCGAAATTAAATGCACAGCGCATTTAGGAATGCGGCATTGTTTGTTTTTTTTTCATGGATCGGATAGGTCCAGACTTGTTATTTTTTGTATTCGGTATGTAATCGGTATGTAATCGAAAACGTCGTGGGCGCGAGTTTTCCGTGCCTTGTGTATTTTTATCCATCAGCGCTATTGGTGGAAACATTAAGGGATTCGTATGAACTATTGGCCTGGAGAAAACACACACGTCCTACGTCACTTCGTGACGAAGTGTTGCCCGAGAGAGACAGAGATAGAGAGAGAGAGAGCGAGAGAGAGAGAGAGAGAGAGAGAGAGAGAGAGAAACAGAAAGACCGATAAATATTTCATTCGCGAAGAAAGAGCTTTCGAGAATCTCGAGTGCGAAACCCAAGTGGAAAAGGTCAAGTTGCGATCGGACCTGTGGCTTCGGCGTTGTACTAAATGCAGCGGAGTCCGTCGCGAACATCTCGTTGGAATAAAATAAAATTTATCTCGAATCTCGGTGCACTAGACTTTTGTTGGGTATTGAATTAAATTGAATGTTTCGATATTGAATATTCAAATTTTGTAATTGAATGGATTGAATAAATTGAATATTATTAAATTGAATAAATCGAATATTTTAAAGTTAAATTAATTGAATATTTTTTTATTGAATAAATTGAATAAAATTAATATATTAAAGTTAAATTAATTGAAAAGATTGAATATGTATCAATGGAAACTAAATATTGAACTTTTGAAACAAAGAATTTTGATATTGAATACACGGAATATTTTGAAATTGAATACACCGAAGATTTTTAAATAGAAAACATCGATTATTTTAAAGTTGAAGAAATTCTGAAAAGAATTCTGAAAAGTTGAAGAAATTTTGAAATTGACATTAAATATTTTCCAATTTATTGCGACTGACTCCAAGGCAAACCGTTCATTAGACTGTATAAAAATTGTGCTCAAGTTTGATAGACATATTTTTAGATTTAGCATAATAAAATTGAACATTTGATTGAAATTCACATTTTTTACATTAAAATTTACTTGGCACACATACATAATTTTTCTCAATTTACGAATGTGCTTTCAAATCTGGATTGTTATCGCGTCCAATATGCCAATCCTTTTCTCCTCCGAACCATTAGCCGTCGACGCACCCTCAAAATTTCGCTTATTCCTCGGTGTGTCGCGTATACAAACTTTTGTCGCCACGTTTATGTGAGAGCGGATTGAGGCACCCCCGTGCTCGACTTAGGACGGCGAAATTATATTCACGTGACACGGGACAAACGAGATGGAGAGAGAGAAAGAGAGAGAGAGAGAGAGAGAGAGAGAGAGAGAGAGGGAAAGAGAGAGGGGGAGAGAGAGAGAGAGGGGAGAGAGAGAGGGTACGAAATCGGACAACGGGTTCAGAGTGAGCACCCCTGCCGTAGAGGTGGCGGGATCCGTCGTCATGGCAACCCTCGAGCTCTCTCGTTCAACCCCCAGGCAACACTCCAACAAATACAAACCCCTGGATCTACGAGCTCCTTCGATCGATGCCGAATTGTAAAACTAATAATGAATGATACCTGCAGCAACACTCATCCGGGCAAAAGCCCTTGCAATTATGATTGTCACAATTACGCGATCCGCCCATATATATATATATATAGGGGTCGAAGAAAGAACCCTTCGATTCCGTCACACCTATGCCATACTGGCTATCAGCCCTTGGCTGTTTTGAGCATAGTTCTTCATTTTTTTTGTAAAAAGAATCGAAACCCTAAGTTATGAGGAAGGTCCTCGAAGTCGAATTCACGTATATATATATAAATATCCCTTGACCGCAACAACAACACACTGTTCAATTATTGCCAATCATCGTGCACCTCATTCAGAATACAGTGGGGGCCAATATGTATGCGGTAAAAGCTTTCGTCTGGGCGCATTCTGCGTGGAAGCACTTCAAGCAAAATATCAGTGGAAACGCTGCAGCTGTTACCCCTGATAGTTCGCCACAGGCATAACTTATCGCTAATCTTCGCTGTGAAAATCCTATACAGCTATTTATGCGTGTATGTATCTATTTTTAGGAATTTTCAAGATGGAGGTTTTCGGAGAGAGGAGAAATATAAATACAAATACATATGGAAAAGTGGGTGAGGATGCACATCGATCTGCAAATCTTGAGTTCGAATATATATGTATACAATAACTTTTGTCAGCAACTACGACCGCATGGACTTTAAGATTTGAGCCAGATAGAAGATAAACAAAGATAGAAAAAGAAAAGAAATAAAGAAAGAAGGTAGAGTGTCATATTACCCAGGCGCGGTGGTAGAGTGACTGACTGAGGCAAAGGCTGGTAATTAATGAAATAGTAGTAAAAAAGTGCCAACCTTCAACTCCAGTATCATACAATGGTATTCTTCTCTACAGAACTATATAGCTTCGCAGTATAGTTCTGTAGAAAACATTGTATGATTTATGGTCTTCGGCAAACACATCCAAGTTTTTCGAGCACTCGATACTCTTGAACAGCCCACATATAGTTAACCATGCGAGAAGCTAATCGTTTCTTGTTTCTTAGTGCACCTATACGCCCTCTAAGGAACATATCTATTGAATTTCATTGAGATAAAAGCAAGAAATTCGATTTTCCCATAAAAACTTCAACACTCCGTTGCTCCCCTAATTCGGGGTTATTTCAAAACATCCTAAAATATGCGTTTTATTATTTGTCTTGAAGATTATTTATATCAAATTTTAACTCGAAGAGAGTTTTCAACACAATTTTCCATACAAACGTTTATGTCCCATTTCACCCTCTCAGGAGTTGATTTCCGAAAAATTCTCTCTTAGTGCACCTCTACACCTTCTTGGGAATATATCTTCCAAATTTCATATATATATATATATTTATATATATATTTATATATATATATTTATATATATATATATATGAAGTCATATATACCAGGACTATTTATATAGATAGGTATATATATCGTCTACTTAGTTTTTCAAGAAAAAGAATTTAAAAAACTATGCACATACATATTACATAGATAGTCTAGGAATTACTCGACATATATATATCGAGTAGTTACTAGATCTGAACGCTGCTAGAGAGAGATAGATAAAGAAAGAGAGGGAGGAGAGAGAGAGAGAGAGAGGAAGGGTACTGCACTTAGTTGAGGCTCGGGAAACAAGGCAAACTCCTTTCTCACTATTCTCCACCTCTCTCTATCGTTCTCTAGCTCCCCTTATGAGACGAGATGAGGAAGAGAAATTTCCGATACATTTTCTATACTGGGCGAATTTTCTTAAGCTTCGATGGTCCAGGAAATACTATATATTATATATATAGATATATATTCAAGACGAAGACTCTAGGAAAAACCTATGTATATATATATATATATATATATATCGAACCTGGACCATCCAAGCTTAAGAAAATTCGCTCGGTATAGAAAAAGTATCGGAAATTTTCCATCCTCGTCTCGTCTTGTTGGAGGAACTAGAGAGAGAGAGAGAGGGAGAGAGAAAGATGGACAATAGTGAGGGAGGCGTTTGCCTTGTTTACTGAGCCTCAACTGACTGCAGTCCTTCTCTCTCTCTCTCTCTCTCTCTCTCTCTCTCTCTCTCTCTCTCTCTCTCTCTTCTCTCTCTCTCTCTCTCTCTCTCTCTCTCTCTCTCTCTCTCTGTCCCTCTCTCTGTCTCTCTCCTTCTTCGGCTTTTTCGTTTCGTCTTCCCAAGGAACGTTGCCTACTGCAGTGGAAAAAAGAACGTCAAGACGAGGAGAGACGGAAGTACAGGATGCCGAGGGCGCGACAGGGGGATGAGAGTGAAAGGGCAAAAAGTGCCCTACTCAAGAGTTCGCAGGCCAAGGATGAGGTTAGGGGGGTCGAAGGAGGAAATTTTTATTCAAGGGTTGAGCCGGCAGGCTCTCGAGAACGATCACCGACGCGCGCCCTACACCGACCAAGGTGAAGACGATATTGTACACACACACATATATATATATATATGGTGAAAGGGTTGAAAACGAGCAAGTTGTGAGGGTAAGCGAGAATGCAGACGAGCATGAGGGAAGGGGCTAGGGAGAGAATCAAGGGTGAACGAGAATGTACCAGCATGTGGAGACAGAGACGAAAGAGGAAGAGAGAGCGAGAGAGAGAGTTGAGAAAGGCTACAGAATTCATGTGTTCGGTTGGCTACGAGTTTGCCGATGCGGAAAGGGTTCCGCGGAGAAGCACAACCGCACCCGCGAGAGGGTAGTTTTCGCTGTGTCTAGTCCGTGCCCTGAGCTGCACCATATATCCCCCGGCGTGGGGATGCAACGAAGCAGGAGTGCGAGGATTGCATAATTCAAGTTCAAATTCAGCTCTCACACGGACGGGCCAGGTACCTACTTCGTTAGTGTTAATTGGAAACGGCCGATCGAGGCCTGTACACATAGTACAGCCCGTCTAGGGATACACGTATGGACTCACTATTCTCAGATGCCTGCACAAGGAATTTCACATTCGAGTAGAGAAAAAGTTTAAAATTAAGAGAAAAAAACAATTTGGAGTGATTTTAATTACGATATTATTGCGAATATTTTTTGTAATTATATTTAAAGAAATGGTTATTGTATGGCAGTTGAGGGAGAGATGAAAATTTCGGGCGACGTCTGAAAAACTTGAGGGAACAATTCATATTGATATTTAGGTACAGTTTGAATATCAGCAAATATTTTTATTGAATATCCTATACTATGAATAATTATAATAATTATATGAATGCATAAAAAAATATAAATACGGATATATGCACTCGAACGTAAAGGAATAGAAGAAAAATGAATAAAGGAATCGTAGGTGGTCGGAAAAAAATTGCCAAGAGACTGTAAAGGCGGAGGCGCTAAAATGTAAAATTAATACACGAGTGAAAGGGAAACCGATAAAGGAATTGTGTGGGTTTTTGAGATTGTCGAGTACATTGTGAACAAAAAAGCATAAAGGAATAAAGAAGAAAAGACCAAAGATAAATTTGAAAAATAAAATAACAAAAATGTAAACGAATAATAGAAAGGGAGACGTGTAAAAATGAATGAATGTATTGGGGGTGAACTGTATAAAAAACTGCAGGAGTATACCTGGAAGGAAGTAACTAACAAACTATATATATTTATTTATACATATGTAATTTTTTATTAATAATTATATTCATTTGATTCTTATAAATATTAATATAATGATTTATAAATAATTATAATCTTAATTATATTAAGAATTAGAGTGTATAAAATAATTAAATGTTCTATACTACAGTATAGAACATTTAAATAAAAAAGGTTGGTAATAAATAAAATATATATAAATATCAATATAAATATTTCTACTAGCTCGCTCCACTAGATAACTGCCGCCAAAACCTTCCTGAAAGACCACACCATAGCATCACAATTTTTTTATATTTTTAAATGAAAAAATGTATTTAAACAGTTTAATTATGCAATAAATTATCCAAAAAGTTTCATAAATGTAAAACGTTTCTTTCGTTTCCCAAAACATGATCATAAATGGGTTTTACAAACATATTTATAAAATTTTGTAGAACAATAAAATAGAATTTAAAAAGGTGATTTTTTCATATTGTCAGCCTTGAGGGGCGAAAACCCTTCAACACCCGAAAATGAGCCATTTTTTGTGAATTTTTTTTTGAGCGTGATGAAATAATCTCATCACTTTAAAATTTTAATGTGGTTTTATTATTGGTTTGAAGAGCTCAAAAACATTTTTTTTTACAAAAGAAAATGGCGACGTTATAGCCCTTTCCCCCAGGCGTTTTTTCCTGTGCCATCAAAAAATGCTCCATTTTTCACATTTTTACTGTTCATCTGAAACAGAAAACAAAAATATATTTCGATTACTGACACATGTAGGGGAAGGATAAACCTATAAAATTATTTTTAAAAAGTATAAAATTGAAAACTACGCAGGCTTTTTAACCAAAAGTTTAAATTTTCGCCCATTTTTTCGAAAGTTTTGACCACAACAAAATTATTTATTTACGCGATATCCTTCAAACTTTAGGTTTATCCTTCCGGTAATATCATAGACAGAAACCTCTCAAAATTTCAGCGAGATCGATCAATAACTTTTGGAGCTACAGTGCACGCAGTTTTTGAAAATGTAGTTTCGAGATAATCGCGTTTAAAGTTTCCATACGATAAAACTATAAATTTTATTAACTTACCGATCAATCAACGATTCCAGGCCCATACACTATCTCGTCAACTTCCTCGAAAAGCCGATTTTCTTTCATTTGCTGCTGCTTTCGGGCTGTACGATTTTCCCGAAGCGATGAAATTCTATTTTGTATTCGTGCCTCGAGACATTACTTCTTCGACACTATAAATTCAGCCTAATTAGAAATCAATGTCTCAACGAGTTCCAATTCTTATTTCTTTCAAGAAAAGCCAGTCACCCAATATCTCCGATGATAGGCAACACTTTTGAGGCTTCTACGGCCTGAGGAAGTTGTACTATATTTATATAGTACTACAAGACCTGCGCTGTGAATCGCTATCACGATGAAGCTACTGCATCCACTGATTATGCCTTTCTTCAATCGAGAAGTACATAGACTCCGAGTCGCAAACATTTTCCCCGTCGGGAAACTAAACGTGAATATGGAATTAATTTCAGGAGTACTCGGAACCTGCGTGTAGGACGTACAAATCGAAATGGTCGTAAAAATGTAATTTAGTATTCGTGAACGGCGAAATCTGCGCTATGAAAAAAAAGTCAAAGGGACGGAAGTCACCTATGAGCGAAATTAAGAAAAATATACGCTCCCACTGCTCGGGGTCTCTCTCTCTCTCTCTCTCTCTCTCTCTCTCTCTGTATTAATCGACCGAACATTTTGCGGTAAATATAAAACCGGAATTTGCCCATAGATGGCCCTAGCTGTCAATGTAATTACCGTCAAGTCGCGTCATTGGCGCCATTTGCTTTGTTGACATCCGACAAAGATTTTTAACTCACAACAATACAAGTTTCATACCCCAACATAGTTTGTTATAGCGTTGAACATGTCGAATTTGGTGCCTGGAAATAATGATTTGTGGACAGCATTAATTTTCTGTTACCACTTGAAGAAAACTGCTGCAAAATCGCATTGAATGCTTGTCGAAGCTTATTTGGTAAATCACAGTGCTTTGAGTGGTTTAAAAAAATTCAAAAGTGGCGATTTTGACGTGAGAAACGAAGAACGTGGGAGGCCACCGAAAAAGTTTGAAAACAGCGAATTGCAAGCATTGTTGGATGCTAAAACCTGGCAAAACTGTTAATACTGAACGCTACCGACAACAAATGATCGATTTGAATCAAGCTTTGCGTGAAAAACGACCAGAATATCAAAAAAGGCAACACAATGTGATTTTGCTTTATGATAATGCACCATCACACATAGCAAAACTGGTGAAGAAAACGATTGAGGCCTTTAGTTGGGAAATACTTTCGCATGCGGCTTAATCAGCAGACTTGGCTACGTCCGATTACCACTTATTTGCATCGATAGGACACGCACTTGCTGAGCAGCGCTTCACTTCTTAAGAAAATGTACGAAAATGGCTCGATTACTGGTTTGCCTCAAAAGAGCAACAGTTTTTTTGGCGTGGCATCCACAAATTGCCAGAGAGGTGGGAAAAATGTATAGCTAGCAATGGACAGTACTTCGAATAAAATATTTTTCATCATTTTCATGCAATAAACGTGTTTATTCTATACAAAAATCCCGGTTTCATATTTACATACCCGGTATTGCATAAAAACCCTAAATATTGCTCGTGTATAAGTCGATGTAAGAAGGAATTCATGTTTTGCCATGTGACTTCTGTAAATAAGGACTTTTTTATGGAAATGCATGGAAAATAATCCTCTTAAGGGTAGAAAAGACCTGCAATGGAAGCAGCGCAAGTCAAATGCCTGCATTCTTCTCTTTTTCAAGCAGGGATCGAGATGCACAGCCACCCGGCTCTTCCCTGGTAATTTTCCAAAAGATTAGACAATAAAGAGGGCAGTACATGGACTCGCGACTGATTGCAGGAGCAATGAGAGCAAGAGAGAGAGAGAGAGAGAGAGAGGGGGGGATAGAAATAGAGTGGGAAAAAGAAATAGGCAGGGAGAAAGGAGAAAGCTCTTGCCTCCCGAGGAGAGAAGAGGGACACGTCTCTCTGTCTCATTCCAAGTTAAAAATCCAAGATGTCTCTCTCGATTAAAATTTACGGTACAATAATTTGAAATAAAAATGCTTAATAATATTGTTATAATAATTCTAGTCAAAATGCTTATTAAGTAATGTTCATTAATGTTCATCCCCTATACAGGCTGGCCCGAAAAATGCTATCCAAGAGGATAATTTAGATGCCTCGTATCAATACCTATCCGGACCACCGCCATGGATGATCTACGATCTTCTTTACCTTTCGAAAAAAAGCATTATTTTTTTTGTGCATGAACTTTCCTCACGATTTTTTCACTTGTGTTATCGTTATCAAGTGCGATGTTAAGCAATAAATAAATTACCAACTGAACACTAACGTTGATGCCTTACATTTTGATCAAAAGTTCAACAAAATAGGATTGAGAGGATCAGTCACTCAAGTTCTAATGATAAAAAAAATACTCATACTAGTATAAACCCAAACACACTCCCAATTATTTCGAAAACTTGTTAAGAGGAAAGAACATAGATAAAATAAAAAAATGATAAAAAAAATTAAAAAGATGCTGCAGAAAAACTCGGTAAAAATAAGTAAAAAAAAAGCGTTTTTCCAAATATAAAAACGATCGTAGGACATATTGGGTCTATCCATAATTCCGTAGCCAAAATGTAGTAAATTTCAGACGCAAAAAAATTACAAAAAAAAGCGAGTTTAATCAACTAAATATGTTCCATTCTGTTCAATGACTTTCTGCCATCTCTCCACGAGCTTTATTATCCCTCTTTCAAATAAGTCCTGAGATCTGCTGGGTCATCACAGGAACGTCTGGTCTAGCTTTGTCCTGATGGAACACTACGCCCTTTCTGTTTGCGAATTCGAGCCGCTTTCGATCGATTGTTCGCTTTAATTTGGCTAATTGTGAGCAGTACTTGGTCAAATCAATCGTTTTGTTGGGTGGCAGCAGTTCATAATAGAAGATTCCTTTCCAATCTCACCAGATACAGAGCATGATCTTCTTGCGATGTTATCCAGCCTTTATGTCCGCCTGAGTAGCCTCCCGGAGCTTCGACCATGATCTTTTTGACTGACATTGTTGTAGACAATCCACTTTTCATCGCCAGTAATCATTCGCTTAAAAAATGGTTCGTTTTGATGGCGTTTGAGCAGAAAATCGCAAACTGACATTCTGTCCATTAAATTCTTTTCGCTCAGTTCGTGCGGCGGCCAAACATCAAGCTGGTGTACCATCCCAATCTTCCGTAAATATCGCGAAAGTTGATTGGGCAATTTTGAGGTTGTGCCCGAACTCTCTAGTCGTCAAATGCCAGTCGGAGTCGATTAAAGTCTAGGTTTTATCAGCATCAGTAGTGACTGACCGACCGGAGCGAAGAGCACCTTCGAGATCAAAATCTCCACAACATAATTTCACAAAGCACTTCCGACACACACTTTCGCTTACGGCATTCTCTCCCAACACGACGCATATCTTTCTGTGAGTTTGCGACGCGTTTTTGCCTTTTCGGAAATAAAAAAGCGAAATGCATCGAAAATACACGTTTTTTTTTTCCCTTCCATGTTCAAAATATAAACTTCCTATACGTCACGGAGCTCGATGGATACTTTTTTTTTAATGTCGGCATAAGTTTCAGCTTAATTCACACTTCATAGCTGAGTTCACACTTCATATGGTTGATGCATGTGCGAGCGAAGAAACAAATGCGAACGACATCTGTCGGAGCTATGCATAGACCCAATACATGGGGGTGATTCGAATTGGAGGCATGAAGATTATCCTATTGGATGCCACTTTTCGGGCTACTCTGTAATTGAAGTTATTGAATGTACTTTGCTATTGAATATACTTAATATGAATATACTTATTATGTGAATATATAAATATATTACTTTTATTACTTATTATGAATAAACTTATCTTTAAAAAACGCTACATTTATGCACTCCTTCAAGAAAAGCTACTTCGCGCTTCCCACAAGATAAATGATAAAAAAAAGAGCCGATTGAATAAAAATCCTCCTTCAAGTTGGCAAACCCAACTGCGTGTTTTTCTTCGAGGCACGTCTCAGTCCGCGGCGGCCACGCTTTGTGTACGTATTATACATTATTAATGGACAGACGAAGGAAGGAAGGAAGTAAGAGGGCGGCCACTAACGATGAAAATCGAATGAGAGAGGAAGAAGTGAGTGCGGATTGTAGCCGAGTCTCGGAGGGCTGAATCAGGTGCAATTTTATCCGCAACTATACACGGAATCTTTCTCTCCTCCATTGGGAAGGGTTTGTTTCAAAGGACTCCGGAATTTCGTGCCCGGGACATCAACAAGGATCTCTCTCTCTCTCTCTCTCTCTCTCTCTCTCTCTCTCTCTCTCTCTCGGTCTCTCTCTTTCTCTTTCTCTCTCTCTGCTTCCCTCACTCTCATGGAGTTCTCGTCCTGTAATCATCTCTCGTATACTTTTCTGCGCAATCTCCGATATATACTGTGTACCTCGTTATCTCTGCGCTCAGCCCTGAATAATCAAGGACTATGACGTACTCTATGTATAGCAATGGTGTATGGGGCATTCGGTGTACGCGAGTGCGTAAAGGAAAATTAGAGAAATTAAACACGGGAATGAATTCTGCCGAGTACGTGTGACACTTTGCATAAAGAGAATCGCCGTCTATGCGAACACGTAACGTGCATCCTTTTCGTGGGTAAGTTTGAGAAAGCCATATTATTCTTATAATAATAATAAATTATAAATTAAATGACATAAATTAAATTAAATAACTTAAATTACATTATTAATGATAAATTATAAATTAAAGTACATAATGAAATAATAATAAAAATGAATAATAAATAATGAAGATAAGCAATTAAAGATGAATAATAATAATTCAAGCCTAAACCGACGAGTAGATGAATGTTTCCCAGTGCAAACTGAGGAAGCGTGTTGCTCGGAGCAATAACATCGGTTGATAATGATAATAATAATAATAATAATCTCGTTTTATTTATTTGAATTAATGAAATAATTCAAAAATTCAATAACAATAAAATCACATCTGTAAAAATTATAACTATAATAATGCAGATAATGCAGATAATGTCATATTTCGTTTCAATGCAACATTCTATTTTTCTTAAGGCCTTAGGCCACTCTAGAGGCCAAATAAAGGGCATATTTTGTGATTTTTTTTCAGCGAAACCATAAAATAAATCGGAATTACAACATAGGGGTTTTATTATACACGTATTTGACTATACAAAATTATTTTTTCACAGCGATACATTTCAAAATGGCGACGGTGCAGCATTTTTCCGATGACGCCTTTAGTTCTGGAAGGTCAACGGCTGGACCAACAGCTCCTATAATTTTTGAGTTATGATGAGAAACTAAAGTTTTGCCGCGTCAAACTATAGAAGTACATAGGATTTTTTTGATATATTTTTTTTTGGTCAAAATGGCGCATTTCTAAAACCAAAAGTCTAAAATGCCATGAGAAAATCGTCAGAAAATTGTTTATAAAAAAGAAACTATGCAATATAATTAAAAAATCCTAGGTGGTGCCTCAGTAAATGTAATTCTAAATATACAGCTAAAAATTCAAGTGAATCGGTTGAAATTTGTTTGAGTTATGAGACCGGCGGACTTGAAAAATGTAATTTTGAGATAAACGCGTTTAAAGTTAGTAAAAAGTCACGACATGAATCAAGAGAGGTTGCGCTAGAATTCGAAAACCGAGTACTTAGAGATTTTTCACACCCATAATCTTTTGGAATATAATTTTATAAGTACTAAGGTACATTTTAAAAAAAAATCGATTTTTGGAAAATCCTAGAGTGACCTAAGGCCTTGGGGAGGCTCCGTCACGAAGAGTCGGGTTGCGCGGGCGCGTAAGCAGGGCCCTATTTTTGTTTTAGTCATACGCATGTTTCCCATAATACAGTTGGTTATAAATGTATTATTTTTTATTTTATACAAAACCTATTAGGTGTACAAATAAATATTATTAGTTAAAATGAGCTAAGCTAAAATAAAAGAAAACTTAGCTTAAAATAAAACTTATTAGCTCGATAAATAAATACCGTAAAATTGGCACAATTTTACGTTATGGTACTGCATAGAGAAGTACGACAACGTTGCAGTTCTCTATCCCACTCTCTCCTCCGATTTCTCTGTCGGGCGTGATTTAAACTTGTTATTGTTGACGAAATTTTCCTTTTTTTAAAAAGATTTTACACAATATTTAAAAGATGTCTGCTTACTCTTTAATACAAATTTATTTTTTATTATCGTCGAGAAAAAAATGATCAGTTTCATTAATCGGTCAAATTTGTTATTTTATTACGATGAATCCATTTGTTCTGCCTATACGTCAATCGCAGACGAATTTAAGGTTAGGTAGCTGGTATTTTAATTCTCACACATGCGCACTTGCGTTATACAAAACATCTGATTTCCGCTGCCGAATCTTCACACGATCGCGAAACCTCTCGGAACTTCAAGTGTTTCAACATTTTAACATTAAATATCTGTTTATATAAGTCGCTATGTCAAAACTTTTCAATTGTTTTTGGAATCCTCATGATCTGATCAACGTTACTATAGTTTTTGGTCAATAAATGTTACGTGAGTGCAAAGATGTCACTCGTTACGAATCTTTTGAGGGTGACTCTTCCATAAGCCCTGTGTTAAAGATCCTAAGTTCAACAATTTGCAGCTCTCTTATTTAGTCGCTGACTTTGTCTGAAACTTTGCATACGTGAATATCGGTACTTTATCTGTGATATGCATGAAAATGATTTCTTCCTGGACGTAAGACGTTTGTGGCGGAGCCTTCTCAAGCTATATATCATGTACAAAAATATATTAAATAGCGATATCATATATAAAAATATATTGTATAGTATTGTAATATGATATAATATTATGTTTTATATGATCTATTATTATAGCTATTATTGTCAAATTATTATAATTATAAAGAATGACAATGATATAATTTGTTTAATATTGTAATTATGATAATGATATATTTATATACTTAAACTCTTATTAGTATTAACAGTAGTATTATTATCAACAAATTGATATAATAATAATAATAATAATAATAATAATGATAATTATGATAATGATAACGAGAATGATGATGTGCAACAAAAGCGAGATTAGTGAAGAGCCAAAACAAACAATGCTGGAAGTTCATCCTCTTGACGAGGCTGAGAGCGTTCGTATCTTGCCCTTTCCTCGTCACACACTCCCCCACCCCTATCACTTTCTCTCTCTCTCTCTCTCTCTCTCTCTCTCTCTCTCTCTCCCTCTCTCCCTCTCTCCTCTCTCTCTCTCTCTCTCTCCCTCTCTCTCTCTCTCTCTCTCTCTCTCTCTCTCTCTCTCTCTCTCTCTCTCTCTCTCTCTCTCTCTCTCTCTCTCTCTCTCTCTCTCTCTCTCTCTCTCTCTGTCTCTTACTCTTTTTTTAACTCTTACGCATTACCCTTCTTCGACTTCGTGACAAGGTCGGGACACTTTCTGGTGTTCACGCTTCTCTCGCTCTCGGAAGTTTCATGAGTTCACTTGTCAGAGCTATTCCCATCTGTGCGCTTTCACTGCGCTCTTGTATTATTTATTTTCGCCACAGGAAGGTGACGCGGCAAAGCTTTCACGATGGAGGGAGAAAGATGGAGGAATGGAAAGAGAAAGAGAAGAAGAGACAGCGAGAGACATGGAGAGAGAGAGAGAGAGAGAGAGAGAGAGAGAGAGAGAGAGAGAGAGAGAGAGAAAGCGGAACATGGGGAGTGAGGGATGAAGACATGGACCAAATTAGAAATCCAGAGAAAACCTCTGTCCCTACCATTCATTGTCGATCGTTCCAGGACGGAGCAAAAGCTGACAAGAACTTTCCAGTTGATTTTTTTTTTTCTTCGTCTTACCTCTATCAAGGCAGTATCTTGAGGATAATCAGGAATAAAAGTTGAGGAACGTTTCCAAAGGAATTCGAAATAGCAGACTGACAAGTGTAATGTTAAATTGAAAGGGATGAGATCGTAAAGCCCGCAATGGAGTACGCAGGAATATTGGAAACATTATATCCAAGTATTAAAAGAATGTGTTTATTGTATTTGTAAATATCTCGAAATTTGGACCGTCAGCCCTGTGGCGAGATTCATGCGTCGGCGAGGCAGAGTTATTTTTTTAATTTTTTTAATTTTGTAATATCCATTTTTCGTGGCGTGAACGAACAGATGGGGATGAGAGCGATGACGCGGGAGCGATTCTATATCGCCCTCGGGAATCAAATGGTAGTCGATTTTGCTCGACCATGTAGCATTATGCGTATATACGTTTGTACACGGATGCAGGACCGTTACGACGAAGTTATCTCGTTTTTATTGGGTTTTATCATCAGGACGTAAAACGATTCGAATACAAAAAGAAAGATAGAGGGAGAGAGAGAGGGGGAGAGAGAGAGAGAGAGAGAGAGAGAGAGAGAGAGAGGATGAGTATGCGAGGGAGCTAGGAGGGGGGAGGGGATATTCGGCTATCTCCGTTGTCAATATTTTACCTGCCAATTATCACTTCCACGTTCGTGTTCAACAGGAACAAAACTAATGTCCCTTATTGCCACGTAACATATAATGTAATAAATAATAACCTTTTTTGTTCCCAAAAGAAAAAAAAATACTCTTGAATTTCTGCTGACAATGAGGTAGCAAATATAATAATTGAAAATAGAAAGTATAATGTATATTTGTTCAATGTTCAATTCCTTCGCGATGTGGTGACCGTTATTTTATCCTTATCAAACAAAAAAAAAATGGGCGTTCAATTCCCAATAGATCCGAGGAGGAGGCTAGCCCTAAAACGAAACCCATAAAAAAAGCTAAGCCAGCAAACTTTTTTCGTATACACGGCCCATCCGTGAAGGAGGTTCGTCCATTATGTGCTCGTCGTTTATCAAGACTCTCCTAGTTGTCAGCTTCGTTCTAGTCTTATTCTTTGTTCGCGACGGTTCTCGCGGTCTGTACACATCCGCATAACACCTCGCTAACACTCCGACGTTTGTGTGAAAACGCCGATTTATCATTCCGAAAAGCATCCCGCTGCTTCCTACGGAATAGAGCTTTTGTGACGGGGCGATGTGTCTAGCACCCTCGGGGCGCGGACGAGAAAGAAGTGGGTGAGAAAGACGGATATATTTGTGGGTAATGGTGACTTCGAAGACATTAGACTTCTAGAGCCGTCCTAACGGTTGCCCTTTATCCCCAAATTCTACATTATGTAAAACACAATGTCTTGAAAGTTATATTTAAATAAATGTAAGTATATTTATATTGAGGCGGGCAACCACTTTAGATGCTTTTTTAATTTATTTCATAAATCGTATTTATTTCATAAAAAATATCTTAAGAATACACCCTGAAAATTTCAAAACAATATTCGGATTCCAATATTCGGATTCCTTCTAACAGTATGTATATAAATGATAAAGACTCTCCGCTCGACTCCCAAGTGCGCTCAGGTATCCACGAGCACTCAGTTAGGTAGTTTATTTGAGTTTTCATAACCCAAACAAACCCAAACTCGACCGTTTGGCGATTAGCTCCAAAACATCTCCATTCTGGGTACAAAATAATCGAGGTAGCGGCATTTCTTGCTGCTATTTTATTCAATGAAGGAAATTCAGCCCTACTCATGGTTATGAATGAACTACAAATCATAGTTGGCAGGTAGAGCTATGGATATGCCGAGTAAATGGATCAGATGCGCGTGGCTCGGCAAAATAGAAAAAGTTTATTAGAGACAAAAGAAGCTCGAAAAGCTCGTAAAGAGGAAATGCAAGCTTCAAATGAGTTGCATGAGAAAGAGAACGGACTGCTGTACGGTGCTGGAATCACTGATTAATCGGTAAGACACTTTATCATTTGCTTAAACACATTTGACTTTGAATTTTTCGTTTGTGAAACTTTAAACGTGCTTTTCTCGAAACGATATTTTTCCAATTTGCGGGAATCATAACTCAAACACTAATCGATGGATCATCTTCAAATTTGGAACACATTTACATAATATAATTTATTAAAACATGAACCCGAAGTTGGAAAGATTAGATTGTATAAAACATATTTATTATTGCAAAATGACGGGAAAAAAAGATAAAAATCGAATATTTTTTTTTCAAACACGTTCCAACATTCAATTCTCGATTTTTTTCAAAATTTAGGTTCATGTTCTTAAAAAACATCTCAAGAATGTATAAAAATTTGTTGGACTATTTTAGATGCGAATTGCGAGCTGCACAAGTCCCGCAAATCGACAACGACGATGAGGACACGCCAAGGGATACAGCGTATTACACCTTAATTAATGCATGAAATAACTTGAAAAAAATTACCAGAGATCTATGAAAATATGAATAAATTATTGTCAAAGTTGCGGAAATTTCCGTTTTTTTTACAATTAAAAATCTAAAAAATCATCTAATTTTCAGTCTCCTAAAGTGGTTGCCCGCCTTAAGTACATGTGTGGGAACCTTCTGAGCAGAAAATCAATGCGTCGTTTTTTTTTCTTTAAGGGAGGTCCTTGAAACAGCCAGATGTGGTGATAGGCGACATTACGTAGAAGAGAACGGTTTAAGGCCTTATATACCTTTGGATGTTCGGGAAGCAGGGCTTTTTGTAGGAATTTTTTTTAAAGTACGAACGAAGCGATAAAAATGAGGTTTCGAGGGTTTACCCTACATATCTGCAGGTACTTAGTGTATATCGATTCTTTATTCTAAAAAAAATACAAAATGCCGGCCCTGTGACCGGCAGAAAGAGAACGCCTTTTTTTACGCCCTCCACGGAGGAACCCGTAGGAGACGCACATGAACACCAACGACAAAAAAAAATGCATAGCATATATGTATGAGTTTTGCTAGCGAAGTACACACTATCATCACAAAATATTGATTTTTTGCTAATCTCGCGCCGCTTTGAAAAAAAAAGTCGCATTTCGGACGGACAAAACGACCTTGATCTGTTTATAAAAACCGTAATTTTTTATCGATCGTTAACCCTGGGACCCTACACTATCTGTACGAAACAAAGAACCTCTACAGGGGTTACGCATACCTCAGTACTTCAAATCAACGCTGCTAACGAACTGTTTATCGTAGAGAGTTTTCTTTTCTTTTTACGAACGCTGAAAGACTCAAGAATGGAATAGGATATGCGAGAAAAGCCTAATAGGAATTTTTCGCCGTGAAAAATGGGATTGAACAAAGCAAGAAAAATGATTTTAGCATTTCACGCAGAAAATGTAGGGTTTGCGGTACCCGTGTGTAGGGTCCTAGGATTAAAATCGTGTGCACTTCGCTAAAAAATCTACCCAAAAAGCTGCAGTTAAAATTTGAATTCAATCGGTTGAAAATTATAGGAGCTACGAGTTCGCCCGATTTTTGAAACCATGGTTTCATGAAATAAGAACATAGGCGGAATATTTCTAAAAACAAAATTCCCACCTAAAATAAGTTTTGCACATCATTCTTTGGATATTTATACATAATTTAAGGCAATAAAAAAAAGATACATTTTTTTCAGAGTTTTTTCATAGGTAAGGCATTAAAATATCCTTTTTCCATATATATATAGGGGGCGGGGTAGAAGTGTTCTCTCGATTCAGGAACCGGAGGGCTGTGGGTTCCTCCACTTTCCTCTGGTTTCCGGGGCCTCCAGGCAT
Organism: Ophion ventricosus; assembly: GCA_963932345.1. Classification (NCBI taxonomy): domain Eukaryota; kingdom Metazoa; phylum Arthropoda; class Insecta; order Hymenoptera; family Ichneumonidae; genus Ophion; species Ophion ventricosus. Next base: position 10,633,256 of record OZ010714.1, on the reverse strand, counting down.
ACGAGGGTTAAATATAATATTTATTGCCACGTCTCGAGGTATCGCTTCAGTCCTGTCTCTCTCTCTATCCCTCTTTCTCTTCGCTTTTCTCCCGTTCCTCGATATCACGAGGCGAAAACGAGTTGCAAATGTCTAGGGGTGAAAAACCCAAAGGGACGAGAGAGAGAGTGAGAGAATGCTTGAGGAAGAGAGGGATCGTACAATTAGCTATACAATATATCAAAGGAATTGATCGGCAGAAAATTTGCAGATTGCTCCGTCATTGTGCAATTGCTCGCCATCAACTGAGGAGATTTCCACTCGATCAATAGTCCGTTGATTAATTCTGGCAGCCACGTATGTGGCTAGACGAATATTTATTTAATATAATCATTGTAAATTTATTTAATTTATTCAACGAGAATTTATTAAATTCAATGAGTTTAAATTTACATGATTTATTGAATTTAAATTCACTTTAATTTATTTATTAAATTTATTTAAACAAAATTATTATTTCCTGTGTTTCAACGTATACGTTGAAACACAGGCCATGCACAACGCTGCTTAACTCGATGTACCGCCCGAGCCAAAACCCGACCGCACATCTACCAGTCTCGGATATTTAATCCGAATTAATTAAAAATGATTAATTAACTTTATTTGAATTAATTTATTAAATTTATTGAATTTGCACTTAAGTAATTAATTTATTGAGCTTATTGAATTTGCATTTATGTAATTAATTTATTAAATTTATTATTGAACATTATTTACATCCCGGGCGCAATTGTCCGATGCGTTTTTTTTCTTCATTTCAATTAAAGTTCAATGATCCTTCCATTTTAATGAAAGTTTGACGATTATATCATTTTAACAAAACTCTGATGACCATTTTGATAAACGATTGCATCGGCCAATTGCGCGTTCTGCGGGAAAAGAAAAATAGTGAAGAATATTTCCTCATTCAGAAGCGTTGAGACAACACTCATGTACGAAAACACTTGAACGCGTGGCATTCGAATATTAATAGTCACGTTATAATGATGTCTCGAGATAGACGAGAGACGCTTCCATAGGCACGACACAAAATAAATATCTCCCCCAGATCGGTCCGATGTGGGACAAGCTAGATCCAAATTTAACTTCATTGCGAAAATAAGCTGGTTTAACAGGGAACGAGTGAATGTGTGTGTGTATGTGTGTGTGTGTGTGTGTGTGTGTGTGAGAGAGAGAGAGAGAGAGAGAGAGAGAGAAAGAGAGAGAGAGTGTGAGGGAGAGTGAAAGAGCCAGTTCGATTGATGTCCAATCAGATCGGGTTAAGGTTGTGTGGGAGTCCCACCGAAATGCTGCCTATCATGGTGACAGTAATTGGATGCATTATCGTTCGCACCCTGCATACAACAATTTTAATTCCGTACCGATCAATTTTTATCCTCTAAATACGAATCCACGATTAATTACCTCCAAAACCGTCAATTATCACGAACAATTCATTAAAAAAATGTATTACATATAGCCGGCGTAATTTTGAGCTTCCGGCAAAAACTCCATGCTATTTGTAATTGGCAGGACATTCCCCATTGAATAAACCCTTGAAATATTCCAATTGACAAAAAAAAAAAAGTTCGACTTGCATCAGAAGAATGCTCGTTTTTGCTTTAATAAAAATAAGTTACAGTCAATCATTATAGCCAACCATGAACTGGAATGAAAAATTACACATAAATTTTGTAGATTTCGATATTATTACATGTTCTCTGAGATGTCGCGGTTACGAAAATTCTGCTAGTCAATTTTTTGTGTTTTATCATTAACATTTTCTTTAAACATTCAGTGACCCTTTATTTTTATGGTCGTTACAGAATCTTCAGACTTTTTACACGCTCAGAGCGATTTACATCAGGCATCTAGAATTATTTAACCGCATAAATTAGACGATTTTTAAGGTCGTAATTTTTTATCAAAAGTTCGGTAACTTGGCTTGAAATTTTTTATTAATTGTAGATGAAAATCAGTTAATTGTTAAATATCCGGGTTCGTGAAAGATATAGCTTAAATAGGCAGAATGCACGCGGGTGGAAAAGCAAAAGCAGCCTTTGACATCCAAGGGGTGGTTTCATCCCTAAAACGTTTTTTCGTCGACAAAAAAAAATACGTACTTACAGAAAATTTCTTTTGACATTAACTATCAACTATTTGATTTGAAATGCGACTATTTGATTTGAAAAAAATTCAATTAACTAGATTTTTTATGAAATCGAATTTTTCCTATTACTTTCCATTATTAAAATTATTTATTTTAAATATACTTATTTATTCAAATCAACATCTATTTAACATTATCTAATAACTAAATATTTTATATATTTCTAATAAATCTGTGATTTAGTTCCATCTGGTAGTATAAGACAAAAGCGATAGACGGAAAAAAGATACACGATTCAGCCTCTCAAAAGTCTCATGGCTTCGTTTTCATTAGAAGACTGTTTTAATATTCTGCAGTTGAGGAAAGTGGTTAGTCTTTCTATACATAAATGGTCGCGCCTCTCAATAAAAGGCACGACGATACCTTTCTTTTTTTTCCAAATAACAGCCTTGTTAGTGAAAAAAAAAGAAAAATAATTTGACTTTTTTTCACCGCACTTTTATGTCATGAACCTATATTCCTTTCTCGTATTTGTTCGATATATCATGTTTTATCTTTATTTATTTACTTCGAATCTAATCTTTATTTATTTATTTTGAATATATTTAATATTTAACAAGAATAGCTTGAAGAAATAAAAAAATATATTTGAAACAAATAGGGTCGTAGTAGGCCGCGAGATAAAGAAAAAACCTATTTGATTAAAAAAAAATCCTATTCAATTTTATTGTTTTTTGGCAGTGTAATTACTTTCAACGCTCTACCATATGAGTTTCAACATCGAAGCCGGACACCAAAGTGATATTTCTCGCAGGCCTAATCCCCAGGTTACATAATGAAGAAAATTCCTGGATCTTTTGCCCGGATTGTATCTCCGGCACATCCTCGACTGACGAAAGGAACTTTTTCCCTTAAATTATCACCCTTCAGAGCAAGCTCCCGAAAAGCCACGTGCCCTTTCCTCCCCCCTCTCGTCGGAGCGAACCGACCTCTCAATCGCCCGTTCACCACTTTCAACCCTCAACCCTTCCGTTTATACCTGCTCGGATCTGCTGACCTTTTTCTCGATCCTTTCATACCCTCGATACGAGATTACCAACATAATCGCATGAATTGGCCATCCAACGAGGCTCTTCAACCCGATAGAGATTGGGGGAAGCGAAAACGCCCCCCCCCCCCCCGAGCCGCTAAGAAAACTGCGGCGCCAAAGCTCCAGGCAAATAAAATAAACGATAGAACGTACGCGAAGGGTCGTATTGGAGCTGCGCCAAAGCAAAAACGCGACGTGACGAGGCGAGCCAGAGCACGTTGTCCTTACGCTGCGTTCGTTCACTCGTTTTTCGACTCTAGTGTAAAGGTACAAAAAAAAATCGCCAAATTCGTACATACGTGTACGGGTATGCGGGCACACATGCGGGTCTAGGTACAAAGTCAGAAAAAGGAGAATCTATCCAGCATGGGCAATGAGAAGTATCGTTGGGGAATAAGTCGTGGAGGAAGAATTGCTTCGGGTACTCTCATGTGCTCGGTACAGTGGCGCTTGGCAGCCTTCCAAAAGTTACAGAACATCCGTAGTATTTTTGAATGTATAGATATATATTGGGTCTATGCATAATTCCGTAGCGAAAATCGAGTAAATTTCAAACGCAAAATATTTACGAAAAAAAGCTATTTTAATCAACTAAATATGTTTCATTCTGTTCAATGACTTTCTGCCATATCTCTCCACGAGTTTCATTATTCCTCTTTTATAGAAGTCTTGAGATCTTTGGGCGAAGAAGTCATCCAAGTGGTTTTTGACGACATCCAGGGAACTGACGGTTTGATCATTCCAACTGTTCTGTAGCGCTCGGAATAAGTGATAATTCGAAGTTGCAAGATCCGGACTATACGGTTGATGCACCAAAAACATCTCACCTAAACCGCAATAAGTTTTGTCGGGTCATCGGAGAAACGTGTGGTCTAGCGTTGTCCTGGTGGAACACTACACCCTTTCTATTCGCCAATTCAGACCGCTTCTGATCGATTTTTCGCTTTAATTTGTTCAGTTGTGCGCAGTACATCTGGTGGTTTTAGGCACTACCCTTAAGTTCTTTTCGAACGAATGGGTGATTTTGACGACAGAGCGCTCCTTGAAATGACCTTCAGATAAGTATGCTTTTATTTTTCAGAAGGCGATTTTGAAAAATTCATTAAAATCTTAAATTATCAGCATTTTGTTTGAATAATAATAATTTGATTGCTTATGAGTATTTTTTCATTAAATTCTTTAAATTAAGTCTTATATTCCACTGTATTGAGGACGGTTCTTACATTTTTTTCGCACAAGTCGTTGTCTTGGGGCCAAGTCGATCCTTGAAAAAGCCTTTATATAGATATGCTTCTATTTATGCGACGATGATTTTTAAAACATTGGCGATTACGTAATGTTGAGTATGAGGCCCATTGACTACTACGAGAACAGTCTTCGAAGTCGAATGTCTTAAAAATCACAATCATGTGTATATATATATATAGAATTATGTATTCTAAGAAAGGAAATCGTAGGCAAACCAGATAAAGCATGAATTATATTTTAATTAATAATATTGAATACACGTATCCAATATTACACGTCCAAATCTCATGGCTTCCGGAATTCAACTAGACGTTTTTGTCTCGTCGCGAAGGGCGTTGCATCTTCTGTTTCGAGTCTTTTTTTCATTTCAGCCCTTCATATGTTGCGCTCGCTTTCACACACGCATTCACACTGCACACTCTCTAACCTTTTATCATACTACATATATATATATATATATATATATATATTTTTTTATCTGCCAGCGAAAAGACATTGCACCTATAAACGAGGCTGGAGCACAAAGAGACAGAGATGGAGAGAAAGTACAATTTATTCGTCGAATCGAATAAACCAATTTCGTCTCGACAATTCTTTCGTTCCTGGCTCGTGAGCGTCAATAGAACGAATCGGGCGTGCACTTGTGTGCGTCACGCGAAATACCCACGTACATCAGATATATATATGTATGTATATATATATATATATATATATATATATATATACGCATAAATATATACAGGAAGAGACTAATGCGGAGCTCGTGTTCGCCTGCAGGATCATGCGATAGTGAACAAACGGGAAAGAGTGACGAGAAGGGCGGAGAGGGCGGAGAGGGCGGGAGGGTCGGAGGGAGCGAGAGAGTGAGGCAGAGAAGAGGTGGAGAACGAGAGAGAGAGGGAGACGGAGAGAAAGGATGGCTCTGGAAAAGTGAGGAAGAAGGAGACAGAGCCAGAATGATGGGAGGCGAAGCAATCACGGAGAGGGATGAATAGAGGGTAAGGGTGGGAGTGAGGATGCGGAAGGAAGTAAATAGAGAAACAGAGAAGCAGACAGACGGACAGACAGACAGACAGTCTCAGGTAGTAACAGGGATGGAAAGAAAGAGAGAGAGAGAGAGAGTGAGCGAGGGAGGGGGAGAAAGACAGGCAGAAAGAGAGAGAGAGAGTGAGCGAGGGAGGGGGAGGAAGACAGGCAGAAAGAGAGAGAAAGACAGGACTACAGAGAAAGAGAGACAGAGTAAGAGAGAGGGAGGGAGAAAGAGAGACAAAAAGAGCGAACGAGAGAGGACAACGAGAGAAAGAGAGCGCGAAAGAGAGAGAAGGCAAGAGAGAAAGAGAGCGCGAAGGAGAGAGAAGGCAAGAGGGAGAGAGAGAACGAAAAAGGGAACAAGAGAAAGAGAGGGAGAGACAAACAAAGAAGCGAGAAAGAGCGAACGGAGGAGAGCACACAAGAGAGAGAGCGAGAGCGAGAGAGAGAGAGAGAGAGAGAGAGAGAGAGAGAGAGAGAGAGAGAGAGAGAGAGAGTAAGGCAGAGATAGAAAGAAAAAGAGAGAAAGAAAAAGAAAGCAACAGAGAAAGAGACAGAGAAGTAACGAGAAAAACACGTGTGTACACCTGCAGATAGGTCTAGGCGCTGTGCAAGCCTCTGTATTTTCTTTCCATTCATAGCGAATGGGCATCGTGGCCCTGTCACTTTTAGCTACGTGTGCGCCTATGTATGTATATGTCACCACGACGCTCTCTATTCCGGTAATAATGCCATTTACGCGATCGGCTACCAGTATTCTATATACGGCGAACGCACACACACACACACACACACACACACACACGCGCGCGCGCACACACACACACACACACACACACACACACACACACACACATATATATATCTTTCCCTCCAGACTCTGTATGGAGCTCTGCTGTCGTCACTCGTTTACTCGCATTGTGATGCATCATTCTATATATGCACATATCCCACCAATGTGGAGACTGCAGGTCTCCCTAGGCTAGCTCGTAAGCTAGAGAGAGAGAGAGAGAGAGAGTGAGAGAGAGAGAGCTATTTTATATCTTTTTTGTCCCTCCACGGACTACGATCGTGGAAAAAAAAACCTGTTGTATGCTCCTCCGCGCTGCACGACGAGGCGAAAAAAAAACTAATACTCCGTGTGCGTGAAAAAAAAAACACCTTTCTCATGGAAATTTTTCGAGTTTGCTCGATCCACGTACGTGTTTTCGCTTCAGTCTCCCATATTGTGTCTCAATCAACTTTCGTACTCACTTCGCGTTATCGGAACGACGAGCTACGAGTATTTCGATAGTGGAAGTGATCGGGAATTACAGACGTGCGCGAGCCGAGGGACTTTTCTTTTTTTTTTTGAGGTAACGCGTTAGTCCCAAACTCATGATAGACAAAAAATATTTTCCGGTTAGTCTCTTATAATGTGTGCCTAAATGTACGTGCAAGAAAAATTAAGAAAAAAATTGAAAAATAAATAGTTGAGAATCTTGAAAAATGGATAGGCGATGAAAAGTGATGTCGTATCAACAGAAAGATACAAGAAGCGATAAAAAAAAGTGCCTGTGACAGAATTTTGGATGTTTATCAAGCACTTCGAAAATCTAATTGGAAAAATTGAAAATGAGGAAAGGAAACGACAGTAGATAGAGGAGGTCTGTGGCAAAGTGAATGCTCGCCACCACTCGCGCAAATTATGCGTTTACCGATCGCCACATTACTAGAGCAACGTTCGCCAATCGTCACCCAGTACGTGGCAAATACTTTGGTGAGTGGCCATATCACGCGCCGTCCAGGAGACGGCGATTTGTGTTTTAGCTTGAAAAATATTGATTCATCAAAGTAAGTATTTTGCTAATAACAAGAAAGTTATTTATTGATCGTCCTTTGTTTTTGGGTGGTTACAATATATGTTTATGTAGTTTTATACACTGTGTAGAAAATGAGATCCAAAGCAATAGTTTTTATTTGAAACGGGATACCATCAGAAGTGACCACGTGAGGCGAAGCGAATAGGGCAAAGTGAATACCGTATTCACTTTGCCTGGTGATCGTAAAAAATTTCATTATATATAATAATCTGCATATTTCGTTTCAGATGGTTAATAAATCCACAAAAAAAGACGACGCAAAGTTCTTGAAGTGCAGACGTCATGCAAACAGCAATAAATTTATGTAAAGCTAGAGAATCCATCAAAGGAACTGTCAAAAAGTACGAGTTAGCATACGCTAACTTATACAGATCATTTTGTTAGTAACTTACGTTTCCAAAGATTTCTTTGTTGTTATCCACATTGACGTTATGCCGCATCCACTTTACCCGGGGGCTCGGGCAAAGTGGATACTTTGTCATTTTTTGTTATTTGATTTATAGCAACTAATTAAACTAGAATTAAGGGAAAATTGTTAACGCGTTTCGAAAGTTAATTAAATAAAGACTAATCTCAGATAATTGTTTTAATTTTCTCTATTGTACATTATCGCCAATAATCACAGAAAGCTTAAGGTGTTCACTTTGCTCGGATTCCCCCTAATAAGTTTAGAAATAAGAAAATATTGCAAGGGGAAACACATGCAGAGGGGAATTTTCTGTGTAAATATACTAAAGCCCGGAATAATAAAAACCCGAAATAATAAAAACGAATAAACTAATTACATAAGAAAATATTGTAAATTGTTGATTTTGTTTTGGTGTATTGGATCTATGCATAATTCCGTAGCGAAAATCGAGTAAATTTCAAAGGCAAAATATTTACCAATCAAAGCGATTCTAATCAACTCAATACGTTTCATTCTGTTTAATGACGTTCCGCCATCTCTCCACGAGCTTCATTAACCCTCATTCATAGAAGTCCTGAGATCTTTGGGCATAGAGGTCATCCAAGCGGATTTCGAGGACGTGGATTTGTGGGTGTGTGTGTTTGTGTATATGTTTTTTTTTTGTGACGACTATGTAAGGGAACTTTGGTGGCTGTTATAGATGACGTCGCACCGCCCACGTAAACGCGCCGAGGGATATTAATTGCGCGACGATGGATGTCGTTAATAAGGATTACAGGTTGCGTTGGTATAATGGCTCGAGTATATATCCGTCGCAGGAGAGCCGCACAGTGACGCGTCTGTGATCCCAGGATTGATGTTGTTGTCGCGAGAAGGGAAGAACGAGAGGAAGAGACTACGCGTCACGTTTGAGGAATAAAAGTTGCGCGCTCGGCGGGGGCGGAGGGGGGGACGGAGACCTCCAAATGGCCCTTGATTTTGACGTCGAATACAGGGACATCGAACGGTCCGAGAAAATGATCGATTGTTGTAATTTTTGGGAAATGTACATTATTTACGAACTGACGAGATTATGATAGGATATATTATATATACAGGGTGGTCCAATAACTATTAGCACCTTGGATATCTTCGAAACTATAAGGTTCACAGAAATATTTGCTGAAATGAAATTGCACAGTATGAAAGGGGCCATCCGATAGCGATAATAGTTTTTTTTACAGGTGGAGGTACTTCGGACATTTGAAGGTCAACTCCATTTTTTTAAATGGATCGGTATGTTTTTTTTTTCTGTATCACGAAAGAGGAGCTTAGAACGCGGTCAACGACCTATAACATAAGGTCATTGAAGGTCATAGAAAGTACAGAAAGGCGTTTATCTTACTATAAACGTAGTAATTTTATTTACTACCGAAACTGTAAGTATTATCGCCTTTCTGTACTTTCTATGACCTTCAATGACCTTATGTTATAGGTCGTCGAACTCGTTTTAAGCTCCTCTTTCATGATACAGAAAAAAAACATACCGATCCATTTAAAAAAATGGAGTTGACCTTCAAATGTCCGAAGTACCTCCGCCTGCAAAAAAACTATTATCGCTATCGGATGGCCCCTTTCGTACTGTGCAATTTCATTTCAGCAAATATTTCTGTGAACCTTATAGTTTCGAAGATAACCAACGTGCTAATAGTTATTGGACCACCCTGTATATATGGGGCATTCCACGCCAAGTCGACCACTTTCCGGCCCGATCCCTGTCGATTTGGCTGAAACTTTAAAATGTTATTCTTTTTACCTTAAAACGCTCGTATGATTTTTTTCAATTTTTTTTACATAATCACAAATACGTAGAGAGTAAAAAAATGGCCCGTTTTTTTTTTCAAATGCTCATAACTTTCTGAAAACTGAGCCGATTGAGATATTTTTTTAAATTCTTCGTTTTGAAACGTTCTTTATGAAAAAAAAAATATTTGAAAAATATTCAACCTCATCTTCGACACGATTTTTTTGTTTTCTGATAAAAAACGCGATTTTTTCAAAGAACGCCACTGTTGATTTTTGTTTTTTTTTTTCGTAAAAAAAGTATCATGAATTCAGCATTTTTTGCCGCCAGACCCATCATGGTACTATTTTTTTTCTAAATTGAAAAATTTGTATTCTTAATTTTTTCCAAATATAGCTGTTTTCTATGATGAAACAATTTTAAATGGTTAATTATATCATACGCAATACTTTGTATATAATATTAACTGACTTAAAACACTTTCCAATTATGTTAAATTATTTTTAAAGGATTGTTTCATGGGGAATGGAGTAAATCATTATTCAATTCATTGTTTAATAATAATTAATGATGAATTTATTCATCCTTGTGACGTTTGAATAGTTTACATAATTTTTGATCTCTTGAATTAGAGACATTTTTAACAATAAGACCACCATTTTTGTCAGATGTCACACAGTGTAACTGCTGAGTTCCTGAAATGGATTTGGTTTTCGAAAATCGATCACGGAGACCGTTCACAGCATTATTGTAGTCTTTCGACGATGAAAACAGTCAGTCATATCAGTCATATCAAACAAAAACGATTCAACTGGAACTTTTTTTTAACATTGACAGATGCTTATCGTTTAATATTTTAGCGGCAAAAATAAATGAAGTAGTACACTGCATTTTCTTTGAAAACCATAGTATTTATTAATGGACATTATTGCACCATAGGAAACAGGTATATGTAGAAAAAATTAAAAATACATTTTTTTCAATGTGGGAAAAAAAAATAGAAGGAAAAATCTTACCATAAGGGGTCTAGCGGCAAAAAGTACCAAATTTATCATATTTTTTTTACAAAAATAAAAATCAAAAATCAAAAATGGCTTTCTTGAAAAAATTGCATATTATTCCAAAAAACTAAAAAATCATGTCGAAGATGAATTTGAATATTTTTCAAATATTTTTTTTTCATAAAGAACATTTCAAAAAGAAGATGTAAAAAAAAAGATGTTAATCGGTCCATTTTTCAGAAAGTTATGAGCATTTGAAAAAAAAACAAGCGATTTTTTTCAAAAATTCACTACACATTTGTGATCATGTAAAAAAATTTGAAAAAAATCACAAAAGCGTTTTAAGATGAAAACAATAACATATTAAAGTTTCAGCCAAGTCGAAAGGGGTCGAGCCAGAAAATGTTCGATTTGGCGTGGAATGCCCCATATATATATATATATATATATATATAGTTAATAATTATTATTATAATAAAATAATTCTATATGATAATAATGATAACATATAATATATTAGACTATTATAATAAGAATAATGCGATTATAAATGCGTTTAAAAAAATATATACTAAATATCGAGAACTTCTTCGACGAGTTTTTTTTCAGTGAGATTGACGTCTAGACGTTCAAAGATCCCGAATAAAATTTCAGGGAAGGAGGGATTTGTACGTGGACTGAAAAACGAACTTATATGTAAATATATATATATATATATATATATATAGTGTCTCGAGAAAAAGCTTTATACGGTGACTGTAGAGCTTCGCTGCCCGAAGGCGGAAAAACGTCCGAGGGTGCATAGTTACGTGTCTCTCGTCGCTTTTCCCTCTTCGAAATAAAAGACGAGAGAGAATATAATCCTCTGTACAGAGAGAGAGAGAGAGAGAGAGAGAGAGAGAGAGAGAGAGAAAGGGAGAGAAGGAGGCTTAAGAGTTTTCGTACAAGGACCTTATTCTCCTGCGCACGTCTGCTCACGACAGAAACTGTTCACTTCAACTACTATTTCGCTACGTGTCATAGCGCCCGGGGTGGTTCGCGTCGCGACGAAAATCCAAAAATTTAACGGATAGTCCGTCGATTATTCGCAATAAAATTTTCATTCGTGCAATTATTTGTTTATTCTTGTTGTACCATCGTCATACAAATTCATAAGATTCGAAACCAATGTGATGTCAACATTCGAGACAAATTAATCGCACATAAATGCAAAGGTTTTGTATCTGCCATTATTGAGAAGTGGAAAAAAAAATCATTTTTTTTCCGGCTGCTCTATAAACGAATGAATACTTGCTCGCTTTGAGCCCGCTCTGGGGGAGGGGGTGGAGTAATAATATGGTCAATTGAAAAATGACAGTTTGTATTGTGATACTGCGGGGGCGTAATGCTGCACCCTTAATTTATCGACGTTTGCCAAGCCCAGAAAGACCCACCCCTCAAACATTGACTCTGCACGTGTACATATATATATATTACGTAAGCCAGGTACATATCGAGATTATTTTATAGTTCCCAAAATAGTAATTTACTTATGCATAAAATTACACCCCGAGCCTAGTCGACAGTATTCTCGCATATTATTCTTTTTTTCTTCATTAATGTTATTATTATTGTTATCACAATAACTATACTATCGAAATGTAACGTAATAATAACATTAATAATATTATTATAATAACGTGAATAATAATAATTACAGTGATTTCATGACTTAATAACATGATTAATTAATAATAACATTGATAATATTATAACATCATTGATATAATTACGATAAAGTCATTCTTATAATAATTTACGTTATAAATACTTACGCAAAAGTAACGTTTATTTATTTATATAATATTTATTTTGCATTGATTTAAATCAATAATTACATTACACAGTAACTTCAAAAAAAACGTTGAACCTTCATTTTATTTTTCATTAACGAAGTCCGAGCGTTTTGTCACTGATTTTGTCACCACGAAGCCGGAAGTTCAATTTGATTTTCCATTTTTTCATCAATTTGCGGTATGTTAATTAAAAAAAATGCTCTACAATGGAAAAAAATTGAGGAATGCGAATATATTGGATATTTTTACGCTTGACGCAACCGAATCGAGGCCGTTCCAGAACATTTTTATGAAACCCTTACCCGTGCACCAGCATTATTGAAATTTATTTATTTTCTTATCATAACGTTATTGAATAAATATATGTCGTGAATGTATTGTGTCGCTGTTTTTTGTGCTGTCAGAGTGCATCGTGAAACCGGCAAAAAAAAAATCAGTTTCTTTTTCTACTGGATAATATATTTTTGTATTATATTTGCGATATTTCGAGGACGTATTCTATAGGAAATTTTCGTGGAAATGAGAATACGAATCGAATTTTCGTCGTAAGTTAAAAATTTCATCGTGTAAACGCGACAAAAATTGTTTTCGTGTACCGCCGACGTTTTTAAAATGAATATTGATGGTTTAGGGCGAATAAAAATATATATTTATTACTGTGCAAAGAAACCTCGACTGGAAAAGTCCTCGAAACTTTTCACAGCCAGCGTATCGGGATCCTCTCCAGTTCCCTCCATCCGGTCCTCGCATCAAACAATAATAAATTAGCTGCGATGAGTCCGGAGGGTGTGCTAGGGCGTTATAGGGAGGAAAGAGGGAAAGCTCATTCCCCATACAACATCACCTATCACTCTCAAAAGCATTACTCCATCTAGCTCGCAACGTTCATCGTGTACGATTTTTTTGAAAATCGAATCTTCAATCTCCTCATAAAAAAAATCTGGGAATTATATTTAAATATTTCATATATAATATAATAATAAAAATATACCCATTTTTATTTAGAATAATATTCGCGCGAATGTCCCATAGCGTTAATTTTTTCCCCATTTTCTCCTCTCTCCCTTTTTTTTATCGTACACTCAGCCTCCACATTCACTTTTTACCTCTATTTCTTTCTTCTTTTTTGATAATTGTCCTCTCCTTTGTCGGGACTGTTCATTTTGTGCGAACCTTATATATGCGAGGGCTCGCGAGGTATTTATTCGCGTGATATTAAGCGGAATAATCGATGGTCGTGTTCTCAGCGCGCGGAGAGAGTGATAGAGCGAGAGAGAGAGAGAGAGAGAGAGAGAGAGAGAGAGAGGAAGGAGGGACAGGGAAAGATTGAGGAAGGGCTGTGGGGAGAGCAGGGAGAGAGTCGGAAAAAGCATTCTTAACGGGAGTACCCTTAATACCTAATACGTGAGCCGGTGGGAAGTGAACAAGAGGGGTCGTCGGCCTTTAGACCCGTTTTTTCACGAGTGCCATAGACACGAGAGAGAGAGAGAGAGAGAGAGAGAGAGAGAGGTAGAGAGAGAGAGAGTGCAAGTAGCGCGCGCGAGCACGGCATTTTGAAGCGCGAATTGCGCTCGAGCCAATGAGCGAACATTATAAAATTTTCAGGCACAAATACGTTTCGTTGCTTATTGTTTTTTATTGATATATATACAAGGCATTCCACGTCATTTCACCTAGCCCGTGACCCCGACTATTTTTCATTTTCCTGATTTTTTTTTTGTAAAATTGTACCCCATGAAAGCAATATCCATACCAATTTTTAGATTCTTATGTCTTCTCTTTTAGGAGTTATCATTTTCCAAAAAATGCCGATTTCGAAAGTTTTGGAAACGTTTAAACGCTGATAACTCCTGAATTAATTGAGATATCGACAAATGTCAATATATATATATGTTTCTTGTTTTAAAGCATACTTTCATGAAAAAATATCAAAAAAATTATCAATTATCAATGTCACCGTTTTTTTTGACTTCTAAAGTGAATACTATTTTTTTAAAGATGATTGCCATTTGTTATTTTTTTCAAAAAATTCTTTAGAATAGAGTGACCCATTCTATAATTTTTAAGACTAGTCTCATCGTGGGCCCATTTTTCCTTCTATTTTTTTTCGAATTAATCAGATTTTTTTGAGAAGAGTTTTATCTTTTTATTCTCCAATAATGCGGCTAATGACTTTTTGATTACCAACTCGGCTTCGACAGGGTTGAAACGAATCTTTTTTAATTTGTGCTGAATTTAACGAAAAAAAAAATTGTTTAAATTAATTTTGAATCAAAAATCATTTTTGTTTCTTTAAATTCAGCACAAATAAAAAATAAACCGTTTCAGGCCTGTCGAAGCCGAACTGGAAATCAAAAAATCATTAGCAGCATTATTGGAGATTAAAATGATAAAACTCTTCTCAAAAAAATAGAAGGAAAAATGGGCCCACGATGAGACTAGTCTTAGAAATCATAGAATAGGCCACTCTATTTCAGAGAATTTTTTGAAAAAAATAAAAAATGGCAATCATCGTTAAAAAAATTAGTTCTCACTTTAGAAGCAAAAAAAACTTTGACATTGATCATTGATAATTTTTTCATATTTTTCAACGAAAGTATACTTCAAAATGAAAAAAAATGATCTGACATTTGTCGATATCTCATTTATTTCCATAGTTATCAGCGTTAAAACGTTTTCAAAACTGTCGAAATCGACATTTTTTTAAAAATTATAACTCCTAAAAGAGAAGAGATAAAAATCTAAAAATTTGGGTGGATATTCCTTCCAAGGGGTACAATTTTACAAAAAAAAATCAGGAAAATAAAAAATGGTCGAGGTCACGGGCTAGGTAAAATGTTGTGGAATGCCTCATATATATACTGAGTCTATGCATAATAGCGTAGCGCAAATGAAGTAAATTTCAAACCCAAAATATTTACCAAAAAAAGCAATTTCAATCAACTAGATATGATCCATTCGGTTCAATGACTTTCTCCCATCTCTCCACGAGCTTCATTATTCCTCTTTGAAGTTTTGAGATCTTTGGGCAAAGAAGTCATCCGAGTGGTTTTATGACGATTACTCGCGATGAAAAGTGGATTGTCTACAAGAATGGGGGTGGAAAAAGATAATCATCGAAGCTCGGGGAGGCTGCTCAGACGGTCGCAAAGCCCCGTTCCAAAAAATGGATTACAAGGCAATATCGTCACACTGATTGTGATTGCCCCCCCCCCCCCCCCGTCCGCCCTCCCTCCCGCCCGCCTCGACTGCCGCAATTTACGACAATTTCCCCAAAATTATACGTATCGCTGGATTAGCAAACAACGGAATCTCCCGAAATAGACGATCTCCGATAAGACCATTCAATGGAGGAAACGCGTTGATATACGCGCTCTCGATACACGCCACCCCACCCACGCTGCCTCCCACACCCTAGTCTTCTACCACCCTTGTCTCCTTAATATCAATTTCAGATAAATTGTCATATCTTGAATCGGACCTCCTTCCTTTATCCGGTGCTTTGTCTATTCGAGCGCAGTGGAACGCGCATTTTCAACCCCTACACAAATATATATATACATACATATAAGATTTGCGATTTCGAAGAGTTCGCCGTTTAATTGCATTATAGCGTCAGCGTAAGATTGAAATGGCTTTTATATCTCGGCAGAAATATATCGAGACTGGAACGACGAGGTCCACATTCTCACCGATAATTCGCCTGTCCTTCATCCTTCATCCAAAGTGTACGAAGGGTCGCGCAGACCAATCCATGGAGAGAGAGAGCGAAAGAGAGGGAGAGAGAGAGAGAGAGCCAAGTTCGTCCCAATTTCACGGCTACGCGTCCATCGTGACGAGGGTATATCCCTGTCAACTGTGCCGCGAGGGTTTTTACGACGTTTTATGTACGTCGATGGTGAAGTTCCGATGAAAACGAGGAGGTATGGAGAGGTGGAAATAAAGAGAGAGGGAGGGAGAAGATAACAGAGATGGGGAAACGACCACTGGAAAACCGCACACGATATAAGAAATGGCCCGATTCCATCCTCTTTTATGTTAGCGTGTCTCAAAGAAAAAGGATGGACATATTAACCCTAGGAGTACACTCTTGGGTCTTACGGACCCGATCAAATGTTCAAGGGCCTGGCACCGTGAGGACCTTGACGTTATAGATACGGCCGTGCCACGTAAATTCACTTTGTTCCTTCCCCTACCATTTGTCGCTGGGCAGATCCTCAGTCATCGATTTGCTTCCAAATTGTGAAGGTCGAAATACAAACACGGGTCTCCCAGACCAACTCGTGCGGAAATTTGAGTTGGAAAAAAGTACTAGCCCTTTTTCTGCTTTCCCTGGATAATGGCGGGCCCCGGTTAGGCCGTCCAACGTGGATCGGATTGGCCATATAAACCGGAAGGCCGGATCAGGGCCTGGCCCCGATCCGCCGTTCGCTTTTTCGGGAACTGATCAGGAACTGACGAGGAAAGGGATCGGAAAATCGCCGCAAAATGACGAGAAAGGCAATAGTGTACTGACAGGGCCATGATAAATAAACCGGTGGATGGATAGATTAATGATCAGGTACTGAAAAAGGGCTTTTGGCGACACACCCGAGTAAAATAAATAGTATCTGGTCGTGCTGGTACTTATTATATTACAAGTATCACAAAATCGTAAGCAAATGTGGCTGCTCTGAGCACTTCTTTTCGTGATCCTTCATGTTAGAGTGATTCTTTGTTCCAACACGATCTTTTAGGTCTTGCCACAAATGCTCAAACGGATTTAAGTCCGCTGATTCCGATGACCAGTCGAGAAAGTCAGTCGAGAAGGCCGTCTTTAAATAAAACTTTTACAAGACGTGAAGCATGTTTGGGGTCGTTATCGTGTTGAAAAACCCAATCACGCGGCATTTTTTTTTATTGCAGATGGGAGCACATGTCCTTTGCAATATATTTATGTACATTGTAGCGTCCATATTGCCTTGAATTTTTACCAGCGGACCAACGCCGTCGTCATAAAATCCTCCCTAAACTTTAATGTTTCAGCCACCGTGTTTTACCGTAAGAATTTAATGCCATCCGTTGAACCCGGTACCTGTTCGATGTCTCACTTACTTCCGTCCATCACTTTCGAATAATTGAAATTTGGATTAATCGGAAACAGCCCTTTCCGCCAATCTGATGCTTTCCAATGCTGATATTTTTTTGCAAAATTCAATCTGGCCTTTCGATTCTTTTTACTGATGACTGGTTATTTTTTTACATCAATGCGTCCAATCAGTCCTACAGCCTTCAGACGTCGGGATACTGTACTCCGACTAATGTCGGCACTATTTTCACTAAGTAATTCTCCTGAAATGCCTACTGCAGTATTTTGTGGATCTATAACGAACTTCCTTTTTGTAATTTTGACAACGTATTCGGTAGTTTTTCCCGTTTTATGATTTCGAATTTTGTCACATTTGTTAATTTATATTTACGAATAATACGATTGACCGTCCTTTTTTCCATGGATAAAGTAGTCGCAATATCGCGAGAACTCTTTCCTTCTGAAGAAAGTTTTAACAAGATTTTGCGGACCTCAATATTCGTGTGTTTTGCCATCGCGGCATAAATAATACTGATTTTTCAATATCATTTGTGTTTTTAAACTAGTACGAAAGAAAATGCAAACAAACGGTGCATACGAAGCCAAGCGAGATAGCCGGCCCGATACTTTTGCACATCGACAAAACTCGTTCGACGCTGTTCACAAATAATACACGCCATACAAACGAAAAATATATCACGCTATTATTCATATCATCGCTCTCTTAAAAATTTGAAATGATTAACGAATTCAGGAATTAAATAATTTATCACTTTATTTTTAAAAAAAAAATACGATGGCCCGAAACTTTTGCACGCCACTGTATATGTATGCAGATAAATTCGAGAAATTGAGGTAGCGGTCCTTCATTTAGTCCACATCCCCCGTCGTGGTACATGATATTAAATCGTGATAAGGGTAGCTAAACCTTGGACGAGAGTCGGGGCATGGGGAGACAATCCAACCCGGGAACTTGCAAAAGTCGTACTGAGCAGAAAAATGCCTTATAAAATGCATATTTCAATGATCATAAGAAGGTAATAGCGAGAGTCAGAATAGGTAATATTCATTGTGCGTTTAACTGTCTGGGGAGCCTAGGGGATAAAGGAGTTAGACGGAAATATAGGATTGGTGAACGAGAGAAAAGGAGAGAGAGAGCGAGAGAGAGAGAGAGAGAGAGAGAGAGAGAGAGAGAGAGAGAGAGAGAGAGAGAGAGAGAGAGAGAGAGAGAGAGAGAGAGAGAGAGAGAGAGAGAGA
>OZ010714.1:10573495-10614346 GCA_963932345.1 Ophion ventricosus | reverse complement strand
TCGGCGAAAAAAAAAGGATATTTTCAAGAATTTTTTTAGACGATACAGGTAACGCTGGTTTCTTTAATTAATTTCTTTATAATAATACAACATCTGAACTATATTTTCCTAAATTTTCATTGCATATTATTGATAAATAAGCCGTTGGCAAGCAAATCTCCGCAGGCGCCTCGAAAAAAAGTTGTTTTGCGGTGTACGCTATAACTCGTCACTGGATCATCTGAAACAAACAAATCAAAATGCGTTTATTAGGTGAGATGTTTCTCGAGGTAACGCTGCCGAGTTTTTTTTTTTAATAATTATTTTTTATCTTACAATAACAAATTTGCCGATTTTTTTAACGAAAATCGCGTTTTTGACTTCCAAGTGCTACCGAAAATGAAAAAAATCGATTAAAAAAAAACTCGGCAGCGTTACCTCGAGAAATACCTCACCTAATAAACGCATTTTGATATTTTTGTTTCAGATGATCCAGTGACGAGCTATAGCGTACACCGCAAAACAACTTTTTTTTCGTGGCGCCTGCGGAGATTTGCTGCCAACGGCTTATTTATTAATAGTTTTGCAATGAAAATTTAGGAAAATATAATTCAGATGTTGTATTATTATATGAAAATAAATTAAATAAACCAGTATTACCTGTATCGTCTAAAAAAAACTTCTTGAAAAATATCCTTTTTTTTCACCGAATTAACATTACCCCGCCCTTATGTTCTTGTATTCTTTGCAGTACGTTGATTTTTCAATCCTTCGCCAGTTTTTCTGGATTTCCTGCTGCGTTTTAATTTTATTCCTCTTTCTAATTTGTGGTTTATTACTCCAACGTCCTCGTGTCTTATTGCCTGGCATATTCCCCCCTTCTCCCACTTCTTGCATGGCTTTGGGGAGGTCCTCACCCCACTTTGACGTTACCCCTTAATGTATATTATATATAAAATTAATATATACACACATATATCGATGCTGATACGAAAAAAAAACTATTAAAAAAGCAGGAGAAGAAATTCCAAATAAATAATTGTACAATAAAGAAGTTTGTTACTATCCGAAAGTTATGGCCGTCGAAGTGTTGTCTTCGACGACCCAACTTTCGGATTTTTGTCGGTATTCGACCAAATAATTTGTTTTTTCGATACCTGCAAGTTTTTCCTTAAATCCCCTTGATATTTAATACTTATAAAAACTCATTTATATATAATATTACAAAAGAAAGTAGTAAGAAAAAAGCAGCAGGAAGCCAAAGTGTCAATTGCACAATGTCAAGACCGTAGAAAATTTTAGACTTTTTCAGGAAACTCAAATTTTTATGACTTCTAATCCTTGATCCAATCTTTAGGGAACCTCCGATTCAGAAAACCCTCCCCCCCCTGGCCATTGACAAGGGAAAGAGGAAAACCGTTGAATGGTCGTAAATGTTCGATGGAGGGAAAATAGCTGATCCGATCGAGGGAGCTTTATACACAGGCTCCCATGCGCATCAGCAGGCTTCGCGCATTTTCCGTGTGTTGGTAGAATAATATCCGTGTGGATGCGGGAGGGACGGGAGGAGGGGGTTGTTAAGCAGTCCCAGCCTTTTTCACCCTCGAAAGCCACTGGCGATTTTCATGCGACATTTTTTTCCAGGGTGTTTTTCTCCCTTCATCTTTTGCTCTGCGTCTCGGCTCTATGGGTGTTCAAAACCCTCCGGCGATTGTACAAACTCATGGGCGCCGCCTGCGCTCCATCAGCAGGGAAGAAGAAGCTGAAGAAGAGGGGTTTGGGCGGGCAGGAGTGAGATATCACCGAGAGATTTAAGTGATTGTCAACAGCGGCATAATGTTGTGGTTTCGCGAGAGAGATTCATCGCTTACGTCAACGAGTTCAATATTGGAACATCGATCCAGCTCTTTGCGGCAAACACGTTATTATATTATGCTCCGCTGCCGCATCTTTACTATTGGTGCATTATTGAATTGGATGATGGAGTATTGTAAGTGGGCTTGTGTTTTTATTCCCCGACGATCATTCCCCAAATGACAGTCACTAGTTACTTCCATAGATTATTAGCGACGTTACTAGTAATTCAATATATATACAAAGTGTTTGGGGCATGGAACGACAAAATGTTTTGGGGCATCAGAGGGAGTCAGTTGCTAATTTTTTCGTTTTTTTTTCTTAATTACCCGAAATTTCGCCTTTAAATCGTCATAACATTTTTGTTTATGGTTGTAATAGCACGAAAGAACTTCTGTTGTATTCTGCAATTCTTCAGTACTGCCTTACCTTATATACACTTTTTCAAGGTACAATAGTAGGGTAAGGTGGTATAGAAGTACGTGGGCGATAAGAGTATGCAGTTTTACTACGGACGAAACGGTATGCTAATGAAAGCTAACTTTTGTTGTGTTCCGACCACCTAACAGGTGTTTGTGAAAACAAAAAAAAATCTAAAGTGGAATAAAACGGAGAGGCCAGGTAAGTTTGAACTCTTAGTTGCAATTTCTTATTTATTTTTGACATTTTCAAAGCATTACAAGTACGAAACACAATTTACTTTCTTCAAAAACAACTATTAATTTCGTACGCCGGTTTGCTAAGGTTATTGTTCAAAATGAATAAAATTTCGCATCTCATCAATAAATGACAGTAACAATCATGTTTGTTAAAAATGTGCAGGTGGTATAAGAGTACGCAGTGCTTAGGTGTGTACGCGCGTACTCTTATACGACTGTTTTTAAAGATTATGTTTTATGCGTTTTATGCAAACGCATAATTTGTGAGTGGTAGCGAGTATTCACTTTGCCCGGGGCATTCGCTTTAACCGGACTTCCTCTACTGGTACTACTTCGTTAGGTAGGTACTCATTGTTCATTAATATTCAACAATTGATTGTGATTGATGTCATAATATCCTGTTTTTTTTAATTAATTTTTCAATAGCTCACTGTACAATACTCCCCATTGTATAGAGAAAAACACTTCATTACCTATAAGTGTACAGTGGCTCAGTAATTTTCTTCAAAGTTTGCTTGATCCAATTTGTAATTAGGCATGTTTCACTGTGTACACCCCCAAGTACACAGTGGATCAAGTCCCATTTTTTTTTAATTGGTTATTATCTCAGTATCTATTGGGTTAGGCCGTTCGGTGTTTTTAAACAAAATAAAGCCATTGAACATACCTCACGTTTAGTCAAGGTTTCATTCAGATTGTGTGAACGGTTAGGCAGCTATAGACCTCTGAAAAAAATGAGCCACTGATCAGAGGATAGGTAGGTAGGATCAGAGGGTAAATTCAGTAGGTAGGATCAGAGCCCACTCTGACTCTACCTACTGAAAGTAAAATTTAAAGACTGGTAGATGGATTGAAGAATAATGAAAAAATAGTTGTTTTTTTCAAGGTATTGCAAGAGTTTGATATTAATAATAACATAAAGATGTGATTAAAGCAAGTTTTATATTTCATGTGTGCTGCGTGATTACCGACTATTATGTAAAGTTTTATTTAAAGAAAGCAGATACCCGAGTAGAAATATTGTCAGGCTGGCTTGATATTTGATCCGAGCCTGATCACGTTGTAGTAAGGAGGCCTTACTTAAGGTATGCCTCAATTTGCCTGATCCGGTCGGTGTTGCTTGATCCAGCTAGCTTCAAACGTTGGTCAAGCAACTGGACTTACGGCTCCGGCAGCCGTAAGTCCACTTACTTGACCATAGCCTGAAGCTAGCTGGATCAAGCAACTGGAGGAAACACTACATCCAGTTGCCTGACTATCACCTGACACCGACCGGATCAGGCAAATTGAGGCATACCTTAAGTAAGGCATCCGGACTACAACGTGATCAGGCCCGGATCAAATATCAAGCAAGTCTGACAATATTTCTACATAACCGGACGAAAGTGCGGCAGTAATCTCGTGCGTTTCATTCCGTATTAACGTGTTCTCGATTGTTGTCATTGCGATATTTATTTGAGGTAAGATAACTGTATATACCGTTTTGTTATATTCCAACAATAAATTTTTATTTTACTTACTTTTTCAACACTTTTCTGTTTCCTTGCATGCGTTTATTTGCATTTTTTCTGTTGCCCACGTGTAGCCATTCATTTCGGTGAAACATAACCTATTTTCGAATTCGAAATGCACTGCGGACATAATGGGCATTACATTCACATTACCAATATTTGGTTTGTCTACGCTGACCGGGCTAACCTGCACCGATGGCATCACATTCTTCGATACCGATTAGCCCGGAGAGCGTAGGCCAACCAAATAATGTTAAGTTCCCAGTGTAGTTCGATCCAGTAAATGTGATTCCATCGTTGCAGGTCACTTTTTTCTAAAGTAACCTGCACCGATTTTTCAAAGTCTATTTCGCATTTTTGCTATATAAAAAATATATAACAAAGTTTTATTTATTTTACACATAAAGAACATGTGATAAAGTAGAGTAATAAGAAAAATATAAGTGTGATAAAGTAGAGTAATAAGAAAAATTTGTGATAAATAAGATTCCTATTCAGTTTATAAAATAAAGTATCAACGTTATTTGTAATTTGTGTCTTTTTCTATTTTGGGTTTGCGTGGTATTTTTTATTTCAGGAATAAATAGGACATCCACAGCAGAGGTTCATTCCGACATCCTGACTAGGCGATGATGTTTCAATTCAATTAATCCTTGAAAAATTAAGCCCTGATCAGGCTTAGATTTTTTGCACTGATCAGGCCTTTATTTTTTACGCTGATCAGGCTTTGATTTTCTATCCTGATCAGGCCTTTATTTTGCACTGTAATCAAGCCTTGATGTTCTATCCTGGTCAGGCCTTGATTTGTTTCACTGATCAAGCCTTGACGTTCTATCCTGGTCAGGCCTTGATTTTTTTCACTGATCAAGCCTTGATGTTCTATCCTGATCAGGCCTTGATCTTTTCCATTGATCAAGCCTTGATTTTTTACCCTGATCAGACCGAAGTCAGGGAAAGTGTCACAAAAATGATCAGGGCTTGATCAAAAATCCTGATCAAGGCATGAAAAAGAAATCAGGATGCCTGATCAGGACTTTATTGTAGCCGGAGCAGGATTTCTACTCGGGATAATTGTGATTAAAACCAGTTTTCGTCAGGCCCCTCCTAGCCTTCCCCTCCCTCCCACGCACGGAAAAAAATGTCTATTGATACGAGAATTTTCTTTTGGACGTTACTTTTCGGGCCACCCTGTATGCATATATGTATATATCTGGAAACTCAAACTTTCGGCATGTGCAAGTTCGCGACGAATACGAAAGGAAAAGACGCGGCCGTTCGAGTAGAGACGATCAAAGATGTGGCGAGGAGTATCGGAGAGAAGGAGGAGGACGATGAAGGGGGTAAAAGGAGGACGAAAGTGTGTATATATATATATCCGTGGGAAACGATAATTGCGTACCGACTGTAAAGAAGCCTCAAGTTCTCGAGAGCAAGGCAGTGAGGAGAGCAAGAGGCTTCCGCAACTCGCCGTATATACTACCGCGAGCCGCCGTCGCTTTCTGGCTCGCTATTTCAACTCTGGAACGACGCCAGGACAAATATCAATTTTATGACGTCTATACGGAATTCTTCTATATTCCCGTCTGCTCCGTTGCTGCCGCTGAACTGCCGTCGCTGCGTTTTTGTCATTGTGGCCCTTTTTTTCGCAATCGGCGATGGAAAACGGGCAAAACGGGCGGGATGGAGGGAGAGAGGGAGGGAGGTATCGCTTTCCGGGCCTATTCGCTCCTCGACGCCGCTTGCCAAAGTGGACTGGATACGGCTTGTGAAAATTCCACTCGCAGGATCCCCTATCGCTCCCTTAAATCTATACCGCTACTTTTAATCCCCCCCCCCCCTCCCTGCTGCGCTCCCGGGCTCGCTGCGTCGTGAATCTCTTGGCTCTTCGCTACATTTACATAAAATTCATTATTTAAGTTCCCGGCTGCTTATGCGATAATGGATCGAAGTTTTTTTTTTTGCCGGTAATGGATTTGCATTGCAATTCTATTGGCCAATTTGCAGAGTTCGATGTAATGGCTTTACTATTCGTTTTGAGACGATACACTGAGAGAAACGTATAGTGTTTCAACCATACTTTAACCATATTTTATATTTACCTGAGCGGACAATAATACTTCATTGCTAAAGTTACTGCCAAATATACACGGAGAGAATTAAATATTCAAAATTACCGTGCAGTAACGGTAACCAGATGACAATCCTGAAACTTCGCTTATTATTACTGAGCAGAACACAGATTTTCACGAAAATAAAATAAAATTTCTTCTTCAGATAGAACATTTTACCAGATTTTCTAGTAAATTTTCATGTGTAACAAAATACGCAAAACTTAAATTTAAAAAATATATAATATCAGCGAAATTTTACTGTGCATTTTATTATTTTATGCCTTTCAAAAATGTCTATAAAAAAGTATCGTCTTTTAAACAGCTATTTTAAGATTTATTATAAAATTCAATGAGTGTTATAGGAAAATGTATTGTGCTCTCGGTAAAAATTATCGTGCGCGCTACCCTTCTTGTGTGGTAAAATTTTAGCTACGTATTTGAAATTTTCTGTAACGTGAGTTAAAAAAAAACTTGTCGCATACGAATTATTATGCTTTTCTCACTTGTCACCACATTGAAATATGTCACGGTAATTTTCTACCGTGAAATTCACGACAAAAATTACTTTTTAATTCTCTCCGTGTATAGTACTGCTTATTGATATTTCAGCAGCTGCATAAATTCTGCAGTTTTTCGAAATCACCACTACTCTCAGATATCCTTTCATTTGCTTTTCTTTTTTTTTTTGCAGTACGTTTCATTGAGGTAATTCCGTCTGACTGGCTAGTCCCTATCTGGTTTTCTCTTTTTATTTTACTGGCAATTGTTTTTTGGTATTTTATTGCTTTCGACTCGTTACATTTTTTTAACTTAATATGTTTGTCAAATGTTAATAGTATGCCAACTTGCTTAGCCCGTTTATAAGTCTTAGCGACCGCACGAAACGGCAATCTATCATTTTTCACAGCACTAACAGTTGCTTTTAATGATTCTTCAGTCCAGTTTCCTCGCAAAGCAATTGCCTTTTTCTTATACTTATTAGGCATCTAAAATGAGATTCGAGGTAGGGGCGAGTGGGGCACAATGTGTCACGGGGCACAGTGAGCCACATGCGGTTTCTCGGAGGTTTGTAGCTCGTAAATTTCGAAATTTTATGTGTTGGACCGCGATTTATATTAGATTTCGTCAAGCCTAAAAGAAAGTCGATAGGAGCTCACAAAGGATTATTGAAAATTAAAAATTGATTTGAGGCTTGGAAAAAAAAAATATTTCGCTCGCCGGGAAAACGTAAAATATAACACTTTCTGTGGCGGCTCCGGTTTTCGGTCCTAATCGATAGTTTTATTATTTGTGATGCACTCAGTGACTTGTGTTTTTCCATTCGCAGTTTAATTGATAGTTATTTTCATCAATAATCAAATATTATACTAGTGGGGTACTATTTGTCACCACGAGTGGTGGGGCAAAATGAGTCGACTCCCAATGGGGAAACAAAGAAGTGACAACGCTCCGAAGAAGCGCAATGTGTCACGGGCAACTATGTCAATCACATGCGATTTCTCGGAGTTTTGTAGCTTGCAAAATCCGAAATTTTTTGTGTTGATCCGTGATCTATATTAAGTTTCGGCTGGCCTAAAAGAAAGTCAATAGCAGCTCACGAAGAATTATTAAAAGTACAAAATTAATTTGAGCCTCGAAAAAAAAATTCGCTTGCCGGGAAAACGTCAAATATTGTGGGGCAATTGTGTGAAGCACAATGTGTCATCAAGTTGTTGAGCACAATGAGTCGACTCCCAATTTTATTGGCAAATAATACCCGTTGTGAAATTATCGGTGTGTTTGAAAATCTGTTATCTATGTTAGGAAAATATAAGATTTTCAACCAGCTCGTTGTGCCCTACGTTTCGCAGCACTTGACACACTGTACCCACCTATCTGACACATTGTACCCTACCCGTGGGGCACAATGAGCCAATCCACAATTTTTTTCGAGGCCATTATTTTAGGATTTTTAATCTTTTTGCAAAAAATATGATAGCTTTATTGTAGGCCCAAAGGTCTATAAATTCGGTTATGACCGTTTTTTTCTAATCGGACTCCTTTGGCAACAGTAAAGATTCGATAGAAAAAAAGTGACACACTGTGCCCCACCTTCCCCTATAGGTAGATTTATTCTGTAGATGCTAAGTTTCCATAAAATATATAATTAAAAGGAAAATTAAGCATTTTTATACTTATATTACGTAAAAAAGTAAAATCTTTTGCGTTTATACTTTTTTACGTAATAATTACTTTTTTAAATTAGTAGCATTTTTACGTAATACTACTAACTCAAAAAAGTATAGCATTAAGGATGAATATTATAAAGAGTCGTAATCTTTTATTAGATTAACAAGATTGACAATATTAAACAAAAAGGTTTCCGGAATTCGTAATCTTTTATCAGACTTTGATGGTTCAATATTGAATATGTATGGTTTTCGACGTGCAAGATCGGTTTTTCTTTTGTCTAAATGTTTATAAAGATTTCGTTTACGTTAATCCGTTGTTAGAAATAGTTTACCTTGGTGCTAAATAGCCAAAGAAATTACCTCACTCATAGCGTGAACGTCTTGCCCATCTAACCGCACGTGAAACGCCATTAAACTATTTTTTAGCTCTGGTGGTTGATGGTGAAAAAATGTTTAAAAATTCGTCAAGATTCAGTATAGTATGGACAATAACAATATATATATTTTTTTAATCTTGGTTTGTGGGTAACGCTCCAACCTCCTTAATAGAGCTGTGAAACGATGCAACGACCACCAAACGATTCTGCATCCCAAGGAATGCACAATACATTTGAAAAAAAAAAAAAAATACTCCGTCCAACTTCTGACAACTGTCCGTGTTTGTCTCAAATCCTTGACCGTTTGAACATTCCCCTAATGAAACTCTCTTTCCTCCACCTACTCTGCACATACCGCCTCGAAAAAATAAAAATATATTCACTCTAGAAAATAACCCAAAGTAAACCCAAACAAAAATAACAAGAGTGTCTCCAACTTCACAAAACAATATTTCCCTCCTTGTCATTACGATTTGTCCCTTTCGATGTGCAGTCGGCGATATTTTCCGCGTCTCGTCTCGAGTATCGCTCGCTAACGTAATTGAAACGGTAAAAACCACTAGAGATATATATAGAGAAAAAAGGAGACAGAGAGAGAGAGAGAGAGAGAGAGAGAGAGAGAGAGAGAGAGAGAGAGAGAACTTAAAAGAAAAAAAAACGCATCGTTTGACAAAGTCCGCGATCATGTACGGTGCACGTTCGCAGCAGTCCTTGCATTGTTGCACGCGAGAGGGACATTTTAACAGCACCCATAATTCAAAGGATCGCGTAAAACTCTACGAGTTCCTATCATCGTACGTCTCTTGTACTTTTTTACTCTCGTGCTCTTTTTATATACACGCACACACGATATAATCGCAAATGCTTCGTGCCCTCGGATTGTCGATTGCGAGTATTATATATGGGATATTCCAGGTCGAATTTGGAACGATTTAGTGAAGGAGGATTTGAAAAGAGTGGTGCCCACTGCTGTTTCAATTTGTAGGAATATTATTTTTTGAAATATTAAACGTTTTTTTTAGGAATATTGTATTAAAAGTAGATATATATGGATATTTAAATATAAATATTAGCCACACATGTTATATATATATATATATATTACAAGTTACAAACTAATAAGATGAATAAATATATTAAAATGTTATATACATATATTGACTAATCGATTATTAAATTGCTTCACGAAGAGAATTAAAAAATAATTTTTGTCGTGAATTTCACGGTAAAAATTACCGTGATATATTTCAATGTGGCGACAAGTGAGAAAAGCATAATAATTCGTATGCGACAAGTTTTTTTTAACACACGTTACAGAAAATTTCCAATACGTAGCTAAAATTTTATTATACAAGAAGGGTAGCGCGCACGATAATTTTTACCGAGAGCACAATACATTTTCCTATAACACTCATTAAATTTTATAATAAATCTTAAAATAACTGTTATAAAGACGATACTTTTTTTATAGACATTTTTGAAAGGCATAAAATAATAAAATGCACAGTAAAATTTCGCATGATATTATATATTTTTTAAATTTAAGTTTTGCGTATTTTGTTACACATCAAAATTTACTAGAAAATCTGGTAAAATTTTCTATCTGAAGAAGAAATTTTATTTTATTTTCGTGAAAATCTGTGTTTTACTCAGTAATAATAAGCGAAGTTTCAGGGTTGTCATCTGGTTACCGTTACTGCACGGTAATTTTTAACATTTAATTCTCTCCGTGTTGCAATTTATATATGCCGTGTGGCCCGAAAGGTGCTGTGGTAAAAGAAAATCCAGATGCCTTGTATCCTATTCGAATCACCCTATGTATATTACGATCTTTTTTAGGTTTGATGAAAAAAGCATTTTTATATTTTTCTCTTTTGTTTATGGACTTTCCTTTTGATTTTTTTTACGCGTATTGTCGTTATGAAGGGTACTACTGATCTATAAATGACTTACCAACTGTACACTAACGTCGATGCCTCAGATTTTGATCTAAAGTTAAACAAAATACGTTTGAGAGGCTTAGGTACTAAAGTTCAGATGATAACAAAAAATACTTATACTGGTCTAAATGACTCCCAATAGCTTTTAAAAACTTCAAAGAGGAAAGTACATCCACAAAAGAGAAAAATAAATAAAAACCTATGCTACAGGAAAACTCTAAAAAAAAAAATAAAAGATTCTTTTTTCTCGAAAAGGAATAAAGATCGTAGATGATTCATGGGGTGATTCGGAAAAGTATTGCTACGAGGTATCTAAATTTTCCTCTTGAAAGTCACTTTACGGCCGATCATGTATTTGTACATATTCACACATATAAATATATATATATATATATATATATACAGGGTGACAATTATAAGGTGGCCATGTGTTTTTTAAGGATCTGGCGCAAAGAGTTTGCCACCAAGAAAAATATGATATTTGTTGGTAATTCAAGTTCTCTTCTCAAAAAATATCTAAGTCCATTTTAAGTACAGTAGAATGAAGATAATTTAAAGCGGAATGTGAAGCACTCCTGCAAAATCTTTTGTGCATCCAGTCTTTAAGACAAAAAAAAAAGATCAATGATGCATTTTAAAGGCGATAAATCGAATTCGAATCCATTTTTTTTAAGTTTTTTTAAAAGTGTTTTGTATCAGGAGTTCAACTATCTTCATTCTGCTGAATTTAAAACGGAATGTTGCTTTTCTGTCAAAATGCTCTATTTTTTGGCAAATACTACTAATATAAAATACGCTGAATTTTTTTGCAAAGGGACTTGAAAAACTATTAAATATTATATTTTTCTCGGTCGCAAAATCTCCGCGCCAGACCCTTAAAAAACACATAGGCACCTCATAATTGTCACCCTGTATATATCTTATTTGATGTTCCATCTTTTTTAATTGTCACAAAAAAAATATTCAAAAAATACACAGTATATTCTGTGCAAAACAAAAAAATACACAGGATCTATATACTGTGTAAATACAAAAATACACAGTATATAGATCCGTATATATATGAAAAGTAAATAAATGAGATATAAATAAGAAATAATAAAAAGATAAGAAATAAACGAAATGAAATATATATGTACATGGGTATGTGGTCGTACATAAATCATAAACGCCAAAGATCTATATTTGAATAAAAATTTTCTTAAGCGTCATATTAAAAAAAAAACTATATTTGTGAAAATAAAAAGAAAAGAAGTGGCTCGCCAGACGAGACTCGGACGTTCCTTGTGCACGCGGATCCCGAACACGCCGATAATTAATCAGTGCGATCGCACGTGACCTGACACAGGCAAGAAGCACCGAATGAATTTAACGGTCAAATGGAAAATAAACGCGTGAGTAACAGCAGTTGCGCACCTGAGCGGTGCACGACCCGTTCCTTTCACGCAGAAATATTCAATTGAACAACGCGCCAGCGCACGCGTTTGTAAACACAAAAACGCCGGAGCCGTCAATGGTCGATCGTAATCGCTGTCAATTGAAATACACAATTTATTTGACAATATGATAATAAATATTGTACTTTAATTGAGGTTAAAAAAAAACAAATGGATTGTTGAATCTTTGACATGGTTTGAAATTAAAATACTGTAGGATTTTTTTTATCATCTCTATGATTATTTCTCATTATTATAGTCGTGAGGAATAAATGTAGCATTTTGAAAATCATCTCTACGATACTTCCCCGTTATTATTGTGGTGAGGAATAAATGTTATGAATAATTTTCGTAATGTCGTGATAGTAATTATGAAAAAAAAGAAACGTGCTACTAATGAATGATGTAATAATAATAATTACTATTGTTCTCAATCAATTTTTTGTTTTTTATTATCCCAGATAGACAGTCATGATTATCACAGCGTGCATACAATTGATGAAGCAAATTTTACAGCATATTGGCTACATGTTGTGATGCAAAGCCATGAACTCATTTAGCATCATGCATTTACAAAACATTTTGATCTTAATATGTCGTTTACAAATGCATCGTGCGTTTAGAGCACGTCGAACTCATATCGCTGTGCTCAAGTGTCCGCAATTAATATCCGCAAATTTTACGTCATATTGAAGTCATGTGTAGACATTTTGGTGTGTACTCACTATGGTAACATCAATTGCTCTCATGAATTGTACTCTACATGAACGCAATTTCGTTTACGTTGGTGAATACATTTCATGAGCTCATTCAGTACCTTGGATTTGAGATACATCGAGACTTAAATTTGTCGTTTCGAAATGCATCATCCATTGACTACAAGATGAACTCATAAGAGGACAAATTTAAATTCTGCAATGGATATTTGCAGATAGACGTCATATGGTAGTGATCCAATGATTTTTGTTGGTGTATTCACTGGGTTAGCACTGGTAGTAGACATGCCATGGAAGCAATATGACGGCGATATGCATATTTCTCAGTGATACACCTCATGAGCGCAATATTCCGGTAAAATGCATGTTTCTCAGTGATACATTCTATGACGGCGATATGCATGTTTTCAGTGATACATTCGATCAGCACAATATGACGGCAATATGCATATTTCTCCGTGACACATCCCATGAGCGCAATATGACGGCGTTATGCGTGTTTCTCAGTGATACATTGTATGACGGCGATATGCATGTTTCTCAGTGATACATTCGATGAGCGCAATATGACGGCGATATGCATGTTTCTCAGTGATACATTCGATGAGCGCAATATGACGGCGATATGCATGTTTTTCAGTAATACTTCCTATGTGCGCTATACAACGGCGGTAGTAAGTACGATATTGTGAAATAAAATTTCAATAACAATTAATTTCTAAGAATTTGGTGTTTTTTTTAAATTCAAATGGATGTATTGTACCTTCTTCAAAAATTGAACATTTTTTCATCATTCCTTTTAATGCATCTGGATGGCTTTCTTACATCACTAAAATATTTAGCAAGGACAACAAGGTATTCATTTTATATGATACATGTAATAATAAATGAAGTTATTCGTTTATTTTCATCATCATCAAAAGCCTTGAAGTCGTAAAACTATAGAAAGAATACGTAAAAAGGTGCGTTATTTTTACTGCCTAAATGGGCAAAAAAAAATCAGTAGTCAAAAAGAATTAATTTTCGTTGCATTGCAACAATGTAAACTTCAACGTTTTCCCACTTATTGACATTTTTTTAAATGATAAAAGTAAGGAGCGAAAAATAGGAAATTTACACAAGTGATAGGATGGTTAGGTAGGTAGCGCGCTTAGCTCTAGAATTAGAAGACGTAGGTTCGAAACCGAGGCTAGACAAAAACTTTAGTGAGGCAGAGAACACGTTTTAATCCAATTATCCTATATGCAGCAATATAAGTAAAGCATATGGAAACGAAAAATACTACCAGAATTTTTTTTTATTCATAATTTGTAGACTTATTAATTTTTTCATTTCGGGCACAGATCCGACCGCCTGTACAGTGTCGTAGTACGGGTTACGCCCTCTAGCGTCCATATAAGCACAACAATTGTATCTTGTCATGACGCCAATATGAGCTTCATATGAGCACTACAATTTTGTCACGCCGTGACACCCATATGAGCTCCAAATGAGCACAACGTAGTTGCGTCACGCCGTGACGCCCATATGAGCTCCATATGAGCACTAAAATTTCTTCACGTCGTGACGCTCATATGAGCTCCATATGAATACAACATTTACGTCATCCTGTGACACCAATATGAACCCCATATGCACTCCCTTATTGTTGAATATTCGTGATCCGATTTTGATAGTGCTGATGAATTCATTGTATGCATACTCGCGTGAGAGCAACTTTGCTTTAATTGGATGTATTATCATGAATCGTCATGTGATGCAAATATGACCTGAAGGTGAGCACTCATAAGCGACACATAGCTGTGTTAATTTCTATGCATCATAGATAATGCCCATATGATGCCAATATGAGCTAAATGTGTCTATCTGGGATCGTATGTATTACCCAATTGGATAAAGGTTCAACTTGAACATCAAAAATCTCCGATACTATGTTCCGGAGATTAATTTCTTGGTGATATAAATTTCAATCGTCTACAAGCATTTCGATTGTAGTGTCGAAACTGTTTAAAAAAAATATCATGTTCGTTCCAACGCATCCACGGAAGGACCCCTTCGCGCGCGAATGCATCAGACGATTATTCTATTGCACACGTCGGACCAAAGACACGCAAAATAAATTCTTTTTTCTTCCTTCTTGTTCCTCTTGACTGAAAAAACAAAAGATTTGTTTCGAGCGCGTTACGTTCCGTTGTCGTATTGGAACTGGTCGGAAGTTCATTCGGCCGTGAAGTCGCGGACAGCTGCATTGCAAAACGACCACCTCAAGTATCGCGAGACAGAGAGTGCACAGGCAATATTCTTTGCGGCGTGTGTATCTCTGCCTATAGCCGTCGCGTTGCATTTTACGGTCAATTGAACGGCGTAACCCGCCCCGCCGGGGTTAAGTAACGCGCTTCGTTGCACCCTGGACATTACGCCCCCGCGCGCGATCCTGCAAACTGCTCCGCATGCACATATGCACATCTGCATCGACGCACAATAATACAGGGTGCCCCGCGTACAATTGAACGTCTGACCAGACCCTTCATTACTTTTTTAAAATTAAACACAGATTTTTTTAGATTTGTTGCATCCCCGAGTCGAAAAATAAAAGTCTTATTTTCCGGCGTGTTTTCGGTCTAGAGCGAATTCACGTCGAAAACCGGCCGGAATAGCGAACCATTCCGGCCAGGCTTTGCAGGCCGAAAACACGCCTGAACTCTGGATTTCGGTTTCTCCGTCAGCCTGCTTTCTCGGGCCAAAAACACGCAGAAATCTGGAATTTCGGTCTCCCCATCGAGTATCAATATTTGGTAATATAATGAGTGATACCCAGATAGACACATTTAGCTCATATTGGCATCATATGGGCATTATCTATGATGCATAGAAATTAACACAGCTATGTGTCGCTTATGAGTGCTCACCTTCAGGTCATATTTGCATCACATGACGATTCATGATAATACATCCAATTAAAGCAAAGTTGCTCTCACGCGAGTATGCATACAATGAATTCATCAGCACTATCAAAATCGGATCACGAATATTCAACAATAAGGGAGTGCATATGGGGTTCATATTGGTGTCACAGGATGACGTAAATGTTGTATTCATATGGAGCTCATATGAGCGTCACGACGTGAAGAAATTTTAGTGCTCATATGGAGCTCATATGGGCGTCACGGCGTGACGCAACTACGTTGTGCTCATTTGGAGCTCATATGGGTGTCACGGCGTGACAAAATTGTAGTGCTCATATGAAGCTCATATTGGCGTCATGACAAGATACAATTGTTGTGCTTATATGGACGCTAGAGGGCGTAACCCGTACTACGACACTGTACAGGCGGTCGGATCTGTGCCCGAAATGAAAAAATTAATAAGTCTACAAATTATGAATAAAAAAAAATTCTGGTAGTATTTTTCGTTTCCATATGCTTTACTTATATTGCTGCATATAGGATAATTGGATTAAAACGTGTTCTCTGCCTCACTAAAGTTTTTGTCTAGCCTCGGTTTCGAACCTACGTCTTCTAATTCTAGAGCTAAGCGCGCTACCTACCTAACCATCCTATCACTTGTGTAAATTTCCTATTTTTCGCTCCTTACTTTTATCATTTAAAAAAATGTCAATAAGTGGGAAAACGTTGAAGTTTACATTGTTGCAATGCAACGAAAATTAATTCTTTTTGACTACTGATTTTTTTTTGCCCATTTAGGCAGTAAAAATAACGCACCTTTTTACGTATTCTTTCTATAGTTTTACGACTTCAAGGCTTTTGATGATGATGAAAATAAACGAATAACTTCATTTATTATTACATGTATCATATAAAATGAATACCTTGTTGTCCTTGCTAAATAT
The DNA here is from genome assembly GCA_963932345.1 of Ophion ventricosus. Classification (NCBI taxonomy): domain Eukaryota; kingdom Metazoa; phylum Arthropoda; class Insecta; order Hymenoptera; family Ichneumonidae; genus Ophion; species Ophion ventricosus. The sequence goes on along the minus strand of OZ010714.1, from coordinate 10,597,742 downwards.
TTTAGTGATGTAAGAAAGCCATCCAGATGCATTAAAAGGAATGATGAAAAAATGTTCAATTTTTGAAGAAGGTACAATACATCCATTTGAATTTAAAAAAAACACCAAATTCTTAGAAATTAATTGTTATTGAAATTTTATTTCACAATATCGTACTTACTACCGCCGTTGTATAGCGCACATAGGAAGTATTACTGAAAAACATGCATATCGCCGTCATATTGCGCTCATCGAATGTATCACTGAGAAACATGCATATCGCCGTCATATTGCGCTCATCGAATGTATCACTGAGAAACATGCATATCGCCGTCATACAATGTATCACTGAGAAACACGCATAACGCCGTCATATTGCGCTCATGGGATGTGTCACGGAGAAATATGCATATTGCCGTCATATTGTGCTGATCGAATGTATCACTGAAAACATGCATATCGCCGTCATAGAATGTATCACTGAGAAACATGCATTTTACCGGAATATTGCGCTCATGAGGTGTATCACTGAGAAATATGCATATCGCCGTCATATTGCTTCCATGGCATGTCTACTACCAGTGCTAACCCAGTGAATACACCAACAAAAATCATTGGATCACTACCATATGACGTCTATCTGCAAATATCCATTGCAGAATTTAAATTTGTCCTCTTATGAGTTCATCTTGTAGTCAATGGATGATGCATTTCGAAACGACAAATTTAAGTCTCGATGTATCTCAAATCCAAGGTACTGAATGAGCTCATGAAATGTATTCACCAACGTAAACGAAATTGCGTTCATGTAGAGTACAATTCATGAGAGCAATTGATGTTACCATAGTGAGTACACACCAAAATGTCTACACATGACTTCAATATGACGTAAAATTTGCGGATATTAATTGCGGACACTTGAGCACAGCGATATGAGTTCGACGTGCTCTAAACGCACGATGCATTTGTAAACGACATATTAAGATCAAAATGTTTTGTAAATGCATGATGCTAAATGAGTTCATGGCTTTGCATCACAACATGTAGCCAATATGCTGTAAAATTTGCTTCATCAATTGTATGCACGCTGTGATAATCATGACTGTCTATCTGGGTAATTAGTGCAATTCGATCTTGCTTCTTCTTAAATCTCTACGATAATAAAGAAGATCCTTTTCATCGTGTTTTTTTTTATTCAAAATAATGAATTAATACAGAGCCTTGAGTAAATTAGTTGGGAGTTAAAGTGATGTAAAATTAGGAGTTAAAGTGATGTAAAATTTCAGCTTTGATTAGCTGAATTCTGCCAATTGTTGAACTGTTCTTGTGAGTTCGATTGATAATGAGGAGCCTGTAACCTGCGACGTCGATCAGTAGACCGAAAAAATGAGTATCGGAATATTTTCGGCCTGAGCAGAACGCTGACTGATGTAAGCTGAAATCCCAAGTTTCGGCGTACTTTCAGCCTGCAACCCGTTAGGCCGATCAACACGCCGGAACTAAGTTCCGGCGTTTTTTTCCGGCACATTTTCGGTACATTCCGGTTTATAAGTCGCCTGAATTATTACGATTTTAAAAGATTCGCCGTTTTTTCGGTCTAAGTCGCCAACCGTAGGCCAACTTTTACAATTTCGACCGAATCGAATAAAGTTTTCGGCCTTAGTTTTCGACTCGGGTCAATGCGCTTCATTGAAATTCGTGCTGCTAATTGAGAATAAGTGCGGGCTTGAATGAGTCGTTGTAATGTATAATTTCTCGTGGATATATGTATATAAATTTCACATACATTTTTCTTGTTACATTTCATACAATTTCTCATTTTTTTTCTTCTATTTTACGCCTCAATTTTAATTTTTTATTTTTTACAATTAACCCTTTGTGGTCAACCTGGGTAGAATCGACCCGTCGATCAATTTTTGGCGTAAATATATAATAGTTCCCGGCTTCGAATAGAACTTTCGCCATCTTACCTTACAGGTATTCGCCATCTTACCTGGAGTGAAAATTTACCCTCTTCACATGTGAGAATAAATACCTTTTTTGAAACGCGCACTATGCTACTATTTTTTCCCAAAAGTAGCATATCTAAGCAGCATCACGTCCACACTTTCGGTAAAAATGTTGAAAATTCACGGAACTATGATTTTTTTTTAGTGAAAATGTATTTTTTTTGCGTTTTCACTTCTTTATGAATTTTTTTTAACATATCGCCATTTTAGTTCTTATAAATAAATTTTTCGTAGATCATCTAGAAAGTTCAAAGCATGTTACGTAATTTTTTTAACCACTTCGGACAGATAGTTTGGTTACAATACTTATTTGAAAACTGACTGGGTAGAATCGAACGAAGTGTGACCACCGCGATTGAATTTGGATGTGTGACCACGAAGGGTTAAAAAATATATTATTATTATATATGTTATTTTATGTACATATAATAATTTTTATTTTTTATACTGTAAAATAAAAATAAAAGATTGAAAAAACATGAAAAATTGTATGTGCAATTGAATAACTTCTGGCCTTAATATAAATTGGATGTGAAGTCTTTGATATATATTTGGTAAACGAATGCTTAGTATCAATTGTATAATCTTATAAAATAACTCAAGCCATTGAGTTATTTTATAATGTGAGTAATTAAGTAATGAGACTGGCAACGTAGCGTTCGATCTGGCAACACTTGGGACGCGGGACTTGGAGGCGCGGCAGATGACCATGTGATACATCTTCAGTACTAGTTTGCACTCGCTAGAGTCATTTCGTTGTCCGTAGCGATTTTTTTCGTGAAACAGTTTTTTCTGGTGCGTTCGAAAAATGTGTGACATCAATTTCGAGCAACGGTGTGCTATCAGGTTTTGCTTCAGACTTGGGCACAGTGCAACGGAAACTTTTGCGAAACTTCAGCAGGCCCACGGAGACAGCGTTTTGTTTCAAGGGCCCAGGTTTTTCGATACTTTAAGGCACTTTTAGAAGGAAAAGTGTCGATTGAAAATGAAGCACGCCGCGGAAGGCCTTCATCTTCAAGAAGCGATGAAAATATCGACAGAATCCGGGATCTTGTGCGTTCAGATAGTCGCACAAGGATTCTCTGTCTCAGATTCATTGGTTCATTCAAAAAAAGTTATAATAGCCGCTGTGCTCTTGAGCTCTTCTCTTTCCCTCTGAACAATTCAGTTTTTTCACAATATGGAATACTTGAAAGTACGTCGAGATTTAAACGATATAATCTTTTTAAAAAAAAACTCAAATGTTATACGTTAAATCTTTCCGAATGAACGTCGTATCCGAATCGAATGCGCCGAACAGTTTGTATCCTGGACTCCGACATGAACGCCCTCGCCCCTCCCCGCCCTTCTGAGTCTATTCCCGGTGTACTCTGCCGCGAACGATACTGAACGCCGTTCATTTCACAGCTCGTTGATTCCTCCGCACCGATTTTCGTACTCGAATTCCTCCGCGCGAGCGTTTTGTTTCCTTCATTCGTTCTCTCTCTCTCTCTCTCTCTCTCTCTCTCTCTCTCTCTCTCTCTCTCTCTCTCTCTCTCTCTCTGTCTCTCTCTCGCTCTCTCTCTCACTTTCGGGAATTTTTGGTTCATTTCCTCCCCTATCTACGTCGGAGCTTTTTGAAGCCTTTTTGCACTTTTTTGCAGAAAGGGAGAGAGGAGGGAGACTGATAGAAAATAAAAGAGATTCGACCCTCGCACGTCCTCCACAGCTTCTCCCCAAAGACAGATTTTTTCTCCAACCCTTTTCATCCCCCTCGACATGCCGCTTCACCGCAGTGATTCAAAGTAAATAATCCACTTTTGGGATATTCGAAACCTAAAATTTTTACACAACGCTGTGAGGACATTCTCTGGAGAGACTGCAAGTACTTTTTGCATTTTTATATCGGAAAATGTACTTCTTCTTAGAAAAAACGTTGTTTTTAAAACGACGTTTTTCGAGAAAAATGTCGTTCGCCATGTCTCACACAACTGGTCGAATACTTTTTTCTAAGAAAGGTTGTAGCGACCGGAATAATTCGAATTTCGCGATCCAAATTTAACAACATATTTTCGGATAATGCAAAAAAAACGATTTTCAAAAAAATTTCACACTGGAATGGTCCCTTAAGTTTCACCTGGAAAAAAAATGTACAACCCGGGCGCTACAATTTCATAATATTAGTAAGATATCTACGGTAGCAAAAATGGTGTTCCATAAAAATGTGGATAAAATGTCAGACGTTGGAATATCTCACAGTCTGGACGATAATGGGCCGATGTAATTTTCGATTAATCTTTTCACGAACAGTGATTTATCGTACAGGCTTTCGTTTCATCTTTCTTTTTTTTTCCCCTTGTCTACTTCTTCGTTTTCTTCGAGTTCTTGGATCACGGATAAGCTTATATATATATATACATAGGTCGGATTATGGGCGGTCGCCCAGGTCCCTTTGGGGACGTTTTATCGCTCCTCGGAGCTATACACTTCGAGCGATAAAGTTCACGTTCGCCAAGTGTAAAGTAGACGTGTATTCGTATATCAGTATCATATATATATATATGGACCCATGGGATTTCGCGATTCTCTATCCCGGACTACTTACCTATATACATAGATTTCGTACCAGGGAAGATTTACCTGTAAGAAGTACGATATTTATCTTATACGGCTGCTCTTCCACCTGCCTCTCTCGACGAGGGGTTGCCCGGGTCTCCAACACACGTAAGTTGCACCGAATTTCGTATGGGCAAACCCCAACGACTGGTACGTATCAGATTTTTTCGGCCGCATTAATATGGAGCTGCAATATTGAATCGTCACAATTTTATATGGGAACGTATGAGTTTGGCGAAGCCAAATGTTTGGTGAGTCAAGGATCCTGGGGTACTGCATAAAATAAAATTACTCTGCCTTTAACCCTAGAACTCATGACTCATTTTTTTAAATCTTTGAACGCATGACTGGGATCTACGTGCATCCCATGTTTTTCTTTATCATAAAACCGGTCCTACGGGGATAAATGAACTTTATCATTTTTTTTTTATGCGATCGTTGTATGTGTGTGAGTGTGAGTGTCGCTCTCGCCACTTCCGTGTTATGTATTTATCGGTGTTCAGTTTGCTCGTTTGTGTGTAAGTGTGTGTGTGTGTGTGTGTGTGTGTGTGTGTGTGTGTGTGTGTGTGTGTGTGTGTGTGTGTGTGTGTGTGTGTGTGTGTGTATGAAGTCGCGAATATTCCAAATTTTCTCGGTGCGGCCTTGCTTGGCCATTACCCTTATTGTTTTTCTTCCTTCTCTTGCTCTCTTAAGGATAATGCTTTTTTTCTTATCTTTCCGTTCAAGCGGTTGACGTCACGATTAAAAGGATTCACATTTGTCTTAAGACGTTCGGACAGTTGGAAATTTATTCTTTTTATTCTTCATATAATTCTTTATACTTTGTTCTCTATTTTTTCGAATTTAGTCGTTATCTCAGACAATTTCCTTAGCCGGGCTCACTCCTTGCTTCTTCAGCTCGGACTTCTGCCCTTTCGGTACTAATGCCACGGGTCTCCGACTCAGCTCCCTATGACGTGCTTTTTATTAATTTCGGATCCGATACCATATCCTTTCGCAAGTATTTCCCCAGCTTCTTCAGCCTGGACTTATACTCGTTTACTCCGGATACTCGCAATCCTAGTCAGAGTTTTGGCACTTGACTTTTTTTTATTCTCCTTCCACTTTTAAGCTTTCCTTATTCCGGATACTATCCTTGCTTCTTCAGCTCGGACCTCTATCCTTTTCTGTACTTGCTTTCAAATCGGACTTCGAATAAGAAGTGTCTTCCTGTCTTCAGGAAGGCCCTTTTATACTCCTTTTTTCCACTACTTTCCTTCCCCTTCCCGAGCGTCTTTTGTATAATAAAATATTTGAATGTTGTGTCCCTTCTTTTTCCCTTTTCAATTTTGTGTATTTGCTTCTGGGGGCGTCCACCTAGGGGTGGCCCCACTTACCCCTTTTTCGACTTTATTTCCTACCGAGAGTGATTGAAAGGCAGTGACCGCGCTTGTCAACACCTGTGGCCTTCGCATGGGGAGGGAGCTTGCGCCTGAGATGGACCAATCAGTCTCAACATATATATCTATATATATGTTTAAATTTGTAGGATCTTACAAACTAATATTGATCTTAAAGTGAGGACAAATTCAAGAGCACGAGAATTTTCACGCTCGTAACATTGACTCCCTCACTCACTCTCTCGCTCGTGCCTCTTTCCTGCCTTCCCATGCGGCCCTCGAAGACTACGAAGCGTCCTTTAGACAAGATATATACCGCCGAATTGTTGAGTTCAACAGAGTTACCGCCTCGAGTCGATAATCGCTCTTTAAACTTTTTCCATCGACGATTATTCATCCGGAAATATAACGAGCCTTGAAAAATCAGTTTTTCCCAGCAACTTTTTTAACGATAATTTTTCACACGATTTCCGAGACGAGCCGAGTTATTGGCTAATTACTTTGGCTCGTACGAATTTTTCGTCGTCGCGTTCGTATATCACTTTCGACCAGAGATTTGGAACTGTACATTGGCTGGAATAAAATCAGAATTTCCTCGCGTCAGATTTTATCCACCTTTATTTACGTACTTTGCAACAAAATATATAAATAAAGAAAAAAAATATTAACGTTACAGCATGCACTAACGAGGTATCGATAATACGAAAAGGACGGGGACCAGCGCATAGCACGGTGAACACGCGCATGTCAAAGCCTGCGAATAATGTGTATACCATAATATAGTGTGCTGCCCCCTCCCTGCTATATTGTGGAGGGGATATTGTGGAAAATTACTCTTTAACATGGCTACTCTCAAATTGCTGTGCACGATGCGGTGAGTCCTTAAGTACGATGTGTGGTTTCTCGGACAATGGTTTAACGGTATACGTGTAAAGAAAGAGAGAGAGAGAGAGAGAGAGAGAGAGAGAGAGAGAGAGAGAGAGAGAGAGAGAGAGAGAGAGAGAGAGAGAGAGAGAGAGAGAGAAAGAGAGAGAGACAGAGAGAGAGAGAGAGAGAGAGAGAGAGAAGGAAAGAGAAGCTATACGGTGAGGGAGAACTCTCGATTATTCGTGGTCTGTGGTCCGTTGTCGGGAAAGCACTTATAGTACGTTGGACACTGGCATAAAGAGAGATTGCGTGGTATTTCGCAAAGGAGAAAGGGTTGTCAAGTCGTCCGAAGAGAAATGAAATTTAGTGTGGGAGAGAAAAAGGGAGGGATGCAAAAGAAGCTTAGAAAGAATGAGAAAAAGGAAAGGAGCAAGGAAAAAACATCCTAGTTCGAAGGGTATTATATATGTGTGTATTTATGTGTCGAGGTTTATACTGGGACCATTTGGGAGCTCTAGCGGTACATGTGGAAACATTCGACACATAGGGGGATGGTCCCGGTATGTTTATATGTGCAGGGGCTTATTTCAGCATCGGGTGCAATTTTATTGAACGTTTCTTATGGCGACCGTTCACATTATTTGGAAAAAGGTATATACGAGGACCATTGTAAATATATCATGAGCAAAAGTTCCCATTTTAAGGAAATTATGCCTTTGTATTTAGTTTTTGCTTGTATATTATTATGTATTAACTCGAATTATGAATCGATCCCACCTTTATTCGTAGATAAAACATAAAAAGCCGGGTGAGGGTGATGACATTTTCTAAGTCTTCTGAAATCGTTTTCAGAAAGGGGAATACGAATTTCAATTGGACGATAAGTGGCGGCGGAATCGTCGATAGAAAATTGGCGACTTTGACGTTCTGGCAAAACCGACCGGACGGTGGAAAAGATGAAAATTTTCGATTCATGGATATTAAAACGCCCCTATCAGGTGTAAAATAGATCGCTGATTACGAAAATTCCTGTTCCGTACGCCAAAAACCCATATTTCACTTTTTAAATCGGAAAACCCCACTTTTTCCGATAAACCATGATAACCCCCCTTTGTGTTCTTATATCGGCTTCTGATCGTGGAAAACAATTGGATTGCCGGATAAGGTCAACGGCATCGTCTAAGTTTGTCAAAATCCGATTCCAAAAACTAGTTATCGGCGGCAATCAGTCCATCAGCGGGCGAAGTATGGCTGATCTAATTTTGACCAATTCGCAAAACCGGCTATCTGGACTCTCGAAAATGGACCTTTTCGCATTTCAGTTTCTCCAGAATCGCCCTTTCAATTTATATTAGGCAATTTTACCTTGACTCATATTGCGCGGAATCGATCCACATTTCGAACGGATTGAGACCCATTCGCCTAGGACCATTAGCCCTATAAGCCCAACGGGATTCTCGGTAAGTTCGTCAAAATAAAGAAGAATAATTATGTAATTTTTCTTTGCCTCACCGGAGTATTCAAATCGTTGAGATCAATATAGCTGATATATTCGTTTCAGCAAACCAACTTCAGCTCTTGATAGATATAAAAGTCGAGACGGCAACCTTCGGATTTGAACATATGCTCGAAATTGGTACTATAGGCCATGAAGTATTAATCCTCCTATTACCTCAACTACCAAATTTGATACTCGATATCAGACGCACGCTCTGGTTTTTGATTATTTGTCGAATTGCGTTTTGCAGATTCAATTTTGAGAAGCATGGGTAATTAAAAAATTCTTGTTATTTTTCAGTGTGAGCTCCGTCGTGAAACGAACGGAGCGCAGATAATTCAGAGTGTCAACGACGTGTTTGGCAAGGATGTGGCTAATGAACGCGTAGTACGTCGATGGTTTGAGGAGTTCTAATCTGGTGATTTTGATCTTCGAAATGAACCACGAGGGCGATCTGATAGCAAGATGGATAATAATGAGCTGAAAGCTTTAGTTATAATATCATTTGTTTCGTGGATATATTTCGAATTTATAAATATTCGCAAATTATTTCTGGTCCCTATATATACCTATACGAAAAAGACCCTTTTCTGGTCCCTATATATACCAAATACGAGAAATCCCTCTTATTAGCGCTTCATACATAACGTATGACTCTTTAATATAATCTTTAATTTTTTCTACCATCGAACTTTACTGTCTGATCGTCTCGAACTCGTTTTATTTAACTTTTGATCAAAATCTAAGGCATTTACGTTAGTGTTCAGTTGATCATTTATTTATTACTCAAATGTGCGCTTCATAATGACAATACAATTAATAAAAAAAACTCGCTAGGAAAGTACACACACGAAAGAAAAAAATAAAAAATGCATTTTTCTCCGAACGTAGAAAAAGATTGTAGAACATACATGGGGATGTTTCGGATAGAAATTGGTACGAGGCATCTAGATCTTCCTTGTGGACGTTGCTTTTCAGGCCACCCTGTAAATATATATATATATATATATATATATATATATACATATATTCTATTGTCAGAAACATAAGATGGCAAGACGACGATGGAGAGGCTGACCAGACGATACGTAGAGGCCTCGTGAGGCAAAATCAATTTTACCCAGAGTCCTATCGTACATGAGTAGTATATAATAATAAAGAGCCCGATGCAACGATCTCAAAATTCTTCATCTCCTATATACGGCAGAGTTGAAAAATTCTATATCGCGAAAAGTGATGAGGGAATCTTTTGGAATGGTACGTCCTTTATCGTATCGTAGCAATGGGGGACAACACATCCGCTTGAAACTATTATCGTTGATGTCACGCGTTGCTTCGTGTCACAACGACATTCGATTCTACGACGATATTTATCCACAGAAATAGTTCCGTCGTGTTATCATCGCGATGGTAAAGATCCTCGCGATATCTTCAGAGGGGCCATCCTACCCTAAAATATTCACGCATGCACACGCAGATTTCCATATATTACATGTATAATATAATGTAATATTTTATTACATAATTATAATTATTATTTATATTTGTTATGACTAAGTTTTTTTCTTCTATATATTACAAATATATATTGGGACGTTGTATAACTTCTCGTTGTTTTCCAACAGATGGCGTTACCAGAACTGCGTGTGTGGCGTGCCGATCGCACCGCCATTTCCTCAACCTTCACGTCGTCTAATAAGGACGCATTATTATAAACCAATCAGCGAGCTCTCGAGATAATAAAATCCCGCTCAGCGAGATAATAAAAAATGTTAATCGGAAAAGACACATTTTACATACGGCAAAACCTACGACAATGAAACCACAATTCAGACAACGAATATACAAAATCACACGAAAGCAACGCAGTTGCTCAGTGATAAGAACAAGCAGTTCTTCACGTCCACCCCCATATCGCACAGGCCCAAAAACCTTAGTGCTCAGGGGCATCGCGATTTCACAGAGGATGATATCGCAGAGGAGAAAGCACTCCTTAACCTCCAAAAATACGACGAACCTGAAAATTTCAAAAATGAAAACCAACCATAGAAATATCTTCTTGGTCCAACTGACCCATGAGAGTGAAGTCATTCATCTAGAAAAAAATAAACGATCTTCTCTGTCAAAAAATTCGATGAGAACATCTACGAAAAAGCATACTTTATCAGTGCAAGAAATGCCAATGACTAGGGACACGCTAGCATCAACTGCAATCTTCAGTACAGATGCATTAAATGCAGCGAAACACACGAACCTGGCAAATGCCTAATAAACGCCGAAGCCGATAAACAACATCTCCGATGTGCAAACCTGCGGAAAAACTGGGCACCCAGCTAACTATCGTGGCTGCGAATAGTTTAAATTCATAACGAACCGAACAAAAATCAAAAAACTCGACAAACATAAGCAAACCATCATCAACACGAAATCTCTCAACAGAAGAGTCACACCCAACTTATCGTCCGCGCAAATCAGAGCACTAAACACGAATTACAATTAGCAACAACGACAATATACAGAACCCACAAGTCAACCGGAATCCCCTCCCACGTGGGATAAACAATACGAAAAAAGAAATCATCACCACACTCACCCACGCCATATTGCAATTCCCCACGCAGATCAGCAGCAACAGACAATGCATCGATATAATATTCGAACACATGGGACTGGAAATTCATGCAGACTGATGTCCAACGCTGGCATAACCTCTCAATCGATAAATGGCTCAGCCTCGTCCACCGAATGCTAAACACTCGACAAATTAACATTGTCAGCAATCAATGTCCATTCCATTAGAAACCCATCATCGAAGGTATAACCTCCATTCATACCTCGTTGACAACAACATAGATATTGCGCTCATTTCTAAAACCTATCTCAACTCAGCACACAAAATGTCATTTCTGGAATACAATATCATCCGTACAAATCGACCCCCACCTAGAAAGGGTGGTGGCACAGCCATTTTTCATTAAGAAAAATATAAATTACTCGATCATCAACTTCCCCGTGACAAAAAACAATCAAATAATTGAGTACACAATCATAAAACTCTGTCGAACCAACAACGTCACTAACAATAATACAAATCTATATATAATAAGTATATACGCAACAAACACTACAAACATAAAAGAATATTTCTAAGAGAATTAAATTTATTATTTGAACGGTTAAATCTCCACAATATCAACAACAGATATGTCATTGCTGGAGACCTAAACGCATGGCACACATCATATGGTGACCGCATCACAAATCCTAGGGAGAGATATCTATACGACTGAGATAATACCAGCGGAATCCGGTATAGAACAAAAATCTACGCCCCTGACAGCCCCACGTATACCCCTGCTCAAAACGAATATAGATATATTTATAGCAGACCACTCAATCCATTTTACCAACTTGCGAGCACAACATTTACAAACACCACCATTCGATAATGATCATACTGCTCTATTATTTACAATTATAATTCAAAACCTAAGCACAGACAACCGAAATACTTATGTGCAGTTGCAAATTAAAACAAAGCTACAGATTGGACGAATTTTCAAAAACAACTAAGCGATAAATATCTCTTAATAAATTCTCCATGAATGAAATAGACGAACATCTCAAAAAAATTACAGAACATATTAACGCTTCGTGGTCACACTTCCAAATACAATCGCGGTGGGTCACGCTTGGGTCGATTTTACTCAGTCAGTTTTCAAAAAAGTATTGTGACCAAACTATCTGTCCGAAGTGGTTCAAAAAATTACGGAACATGCTTTGAACTTTCTAGATGATGTACGAAAAATTGATTTATAAGAAATATAAAGGCGACGTGTTAAAAAAAATCACAAAGCGGTGAAAACGCAAAAAAAGACTCCTTTTCGCTCAAAAAATCATAGTTCCGTGAATTTTTAACATTTTTACCTAAAATTTGGACGTGATACTCCTTAGATATGCTACTTTTGGGAAAAATAGTAGCATAGTGCGCGTTCCAAAAAAGGTATTTTTTCCGACATGTGAAGAGAGTAAATTTTATGGTATGAGGATATTTCAAACTCCACTTAAGATGGTGAATAAAGTCCCATTCGAAGCCGGGAACTATTATATATTTACGCCAAAAAATTGATCGACGGATCGATTCTACTCAGGGTGACCACGAAGGGTTAATAATACCATCAATACCTGTATACCCATACCTGTATACCCTCAATATACTAGGCGCTCATTACAAAACAATAAATTCACCAAGCATCTCAACCAAAATACTCGTCTACGACAGATTATAGACAACAAGGTTAACGAATTTAAAACCGAATTCAATCAGATAAATTCAATTCCGAATAAAACAGAATAATCCATAAGAAGTCCGTCCCCTGCCTCGGCCTGCGGTCTCGGGCCCCCAATACATGCCATCGAGTAAACACGAGACGCGGCGTAAGGAATAAAGAAGCTGGCTCACGAGAGTCGTCGTGTCCCTCTTTCGCCTGACGTCACAGCTCTTCCAACCGTTCTCGGCGCTTAAATTTCACTTTCCTCTTCCTCTCCCTCCCGCGTCGTGCCATTCGATAGACAAAGGCGACACGTGTCGAGTCCATTCTACGGGAGGTCACTAGGCAAAATACGGAAGACTGGGGGAGGGGTGGGAGAGTTCGCGATCCGCGGTTGACGACGTTTCTCAAGAGACTTTCGGCGAGTGTCGAGCGAGATGGACGTGCATTGGAAGAAACGGCCGCGGAAATCTTGCCAATTTTCACTGTGTTTCGAGAGCGCGTCCCGTACCGGTGAGCCTTAGCCCTTTCTCAGTTGTAGCCTATTTCTCGTTCGTTGAGTTCGCGTTTGTTTCGCGACACCTGTCCGTGGCGGTGACTTCGTGTCACGCGAGGACCGTCATAGTTTTTCATTAAGTTTCCCTGAGAGGGAAAATTCGTTCGGGCCTCAACAGTCGTACCGAGGCTGCGCGCGATGGTCTCAATTGAGGCTGCACGTTCGCAACCCATATCTTTCGTATTTCGGTCGAAATCCCGAGACTTGTGTCGTTTGGAATTTTGTCGGGTATTTTCTTCGTGAGTGAAAAATAGTGAGTGAAGGAATACGCGTAACGTGTGCGTGCGTGCGTGCGTGTGTGAGAGAGAGAAAGAGGGGGGGAGAGAGAGAGAGAGAGAGAGAGAGAGAGAGAGAGAGAGAGAGAGAGAGAGGGAGAGGGAGAGGGAGAGGGGGGAGGGAGGGAGGGAGGGAGAGAGAGAGAGAGAGAGAGAGAGAGAGAGAGAGAGAGAGAGAGAGAGAGAGAGAGAGAGAGAGAGAGAGAGTGAGTGAGCAAAAACATATCCATGTGGCGAGAATGAGAGAGAGAGAGAGTCCGTTTAAATAATTTCTGTCGGTTTCCTCTTTACCTGGTACTTGGGTAAAGAGATCCATTGAAGTAAACGTTTAAGGGGTTACACCTAGTTCGCGGCCGGAAAAAAGAGGTGTTTTCGTGAATTTTTTTATTTGGGAAATGGGTGCAGGCTTTTAACTTTTTTCTCATAGTAAAGGGTATAATTTCAAGTATCTTTGACAATCTTTTTATTGGGAAATATTTATAAACGACGGACATACAGTAGATTGCATAGACCGCTGTGCAAAGAAGGTCCTTCGCGATGACCATTCCTGCTCGGGAACAAATCATCTAAAATCAAAAAACCAAATGAATTTAGTGTTTGTACCGTATTATCTAGTCTGTAATCGAAGGATTCAATAAAATAATGATTTTTGAAAAAATGGTCGCCGATCGAAAGTGATCGTCGAAATTTCGGTGAAAAAAAAACACTCTATTTTCCTTGATATAAAAAAAAAAGTATGCATTGAAAAAAAAAATCCTTCGATTAAGAACTGCCTTTTGATATACAAAAAATGTCTCTTTGTCTTAAAAGACCCAAACAACCCGCCAAAGAAAGTAAAGCTCGCCCGAGTCAGAACACGTCACTTTTTATTTTGAGTTTTTATTAGCAATGTAAATTGCCATACAGCCTGGCTTTTTTACATACAGATAAACTTTTCAAATTAAATTTGTCTTATTTCTATACATTTGTTAAACTTTAGGCCATGTTATGTCAGCATTTCTAAGTTTAATCATCTTTTCCGATAGAATATGAAAGAATATATCTGACGTGAGCTTTGCCAACAATATTCTTGGAAAATATTAGTTTTGCGTGGAAAAGGAAAATATGGGCTTTGAAAAAAAAAATCTACGCTTTGAGTAATTCTTATAATTAGAAGTACAACAATTAACTTTACTAGAGGGACTTTTCGTTTATTAAGGCTGCTTCGAGGTAAGCATTTCTTATGTCGTAATGTGTATTTGTATAATAAAAAAAAATATATCTATTCATTTGTATTTGTTTTTCTTTTTGAGATCTTATCAGTCAACAGATAAGGGTCGAACTCTCATCCGTTTGTTTTCTCTTTCGCAATTTTTGGAATGATGTTTATCGTTTCCTTCTTTTCTGTTTTCAATTAACAAATTTGTTAATATTGGGTCGGGAAGAATGAAGGAATTGATGGCGTCATTAGCTAATAGTGCGGTGTCAGCGAAGTAATCTCTAGTAAGTTTAATTGTGAAATTATCGATTCTCGGTATGTTAGCCTTGTTAAACATTATTGCGGTTTTAACTCTGTGTTGGAATTGTCACTCTTGTGATCGCTGTAGAAATTGTGCGATGTGTATATAATTTCTTTCAAATTTTCGTAGGTTTTCGGCTTGAGCTGCTCCTAAATTACATAGGACTGGCGCCGCATATGTTAAAATTGATCGAATAAGAACTTTATATATTATCAGTTTGGCTATGGATGGTACGAACTTGTGAATTAGTCGAACCAGCGAGTGGTATCGACAATTAACTTTTTCGAGCTGTGTTATTCAATGTTTGTTATCTCGTACAAGATTTTCTAGATTTACACCAAGATATTTGATTACGTTTTTGGTGGGAATTCTGTCGGGTTTTCTGGTGTCCGGGTTGTGAATTGTTTTCCTGAAATTGTTTTTATGCAACAAGATTGATTCGCATTCAAGTGGGTTAAGTACTAGATTCCGGGTAGAGTAATAATTATTAATTAACTAGTGTTTGTAAATAATTTTCTATGTCTGTTATACTTTGTCCAGAAACATAGATGATTAAATAATCGGTGTAAGTTATTGAATGTGTATTATTATTATTTGAGTTAAACGAATTAAGAATATGACAGGTAAAAATATTTGATAATAAGGAAGATGTGACAAGCGCGTGTAGTCGAGAGGTTAGGTCGAAAGGATGTAGGACGAGTTTGGTTATAACCAAAATCTCGTATGAAGCCTTTATATTCTTTGTTGAGTGCTTGGATTGATAAGGTTATTGATTTGTGTGGTCTTTTTTGCACTTGGTTCGATATATTGCCTGTGTTTTCCATTTCGGTTTTTTGTTTGTTGACCGACATTTTTAGGTTAAACACTGCGAAGGTACCTCCCATGGGGCGGGGGGGGGGGGGCGTTTAACGTTCGTGTCATTTTTATTTAGTAGACGTCAAATTACAGGATGAAAGAATAATATCTGTTCTATGATGGGAATGGAAACACTACGTGGATGTTTTTATTTTTGTTTCGTTTCAGATCGAAATATTGCTATGCTCGGAACGGTACTGATAACAGCAGCGCCACGGAGAGACTGCCGTCAGAACACGTCACCCAGTAATATCGCAGGAGCCACGGATAGCACGTGCGCCAAATTCAATTCTCGGAAATAGAACGTCTGCGCCAATCATAGCGGTGACTCGATAAATAAAAGAATAAAACTATTAGCGCAAATTACGCCGACCTATCACGTAATTCAGCCTACATTCTCACGGCTGATTAGCCAATCCCTAAGAAACGCATCACAGAAAATACATTTCTCCTGAAGCTCCTTTCCCCGTGAATCAAAGTTTTAAAAGTTTTATATCACGAAGGAGCAGGCACTCTGTTTCTGGTCTCCGAACTGAATAATCGATTTAGTAAATTAAACCCTTCTCTCTGCTTTAACAATTCTGGAAGTCTGGAAGAGTAAAATTAAAGGCATTCCTTTCGCAGAGGGCCGTATTTTGCCGGCGCATACGTAGGGCCCGTCTGAATCATTAGTAAATTACAGTGGCGCTTAATAAAAATAAGTTACGATTAATTATGATACCCAATTATAAATTGAAATGAAAAATTTCGCATAAATTTTGTATTATAGATTTATAATCTTTTACACTTTTCTCGAAAAGTTGCGGTTACGAAACTTCTTTTACTAGTCACATTTTTCTAAGTTTTATTGTTAGTGCTTTCTTTGAGGAGGTTCTGCTCGAACTTTAAAAAGGTGGGAAAGCCTTGACATTTGAATAGCACTCGCAGCAAGGTATTTCACTTGCACCTGCACAATTTCAACACGATTGACCACCTACTTATCGAGATAGAACATCCGTAAAGATACCTCCGAATTACAAAGGGTCTTATGGTGAATACTGTTATGACATTAAAAAAAACAATCCAATATCAATTAGTTAAAAAAAAGTGGTGGCTAATTGAAAATTTTATGAGGTATAGATATATCTATAACAGAGGTGTAGTAAAAAATAGGCCCGATTGACCACGCCTGTCATGAGTTATAGCTAATAAATATACTGAAAAGCTCTCCAATTGCTTGCAACAAGGCTTTGACGTGACAGTGCGTAGTGGCCAAAGACGGAGGGGGGGGGGGAGATTGAGACAGCAAGAACGGTGGGGGCACCTAGCGTCGTCTGCTAGGCGCATTATCTAAAGAGTAGGGGCCAACACGGAAAGAAACATACACATTTTTGGTTAAGGTCTTAGGCCACTTTAGAGGCCAAAAACGGGCATATTTTGTGATTTTTTACAGCGAAACCATAAAATAAATTGGAATTGGAAAATGAATAGACTATACAAAATTATTTTTTCACAGCGATACATGTCAAAATGGCGTCTGTGCAGCATTTTTCCGATGATGCCTTTATTTCTGGAAGGTCAACGGCCGGACGAACAGCTCCTATAATTTTTTAGTTATGATGAGACAATAAAGTTTTTTCGATTATATATAAGAATACATATACCATGAGGCCATACCTATGCCATGAGAAAATTGTCAGAAAATTGTTTATAAAAAAGGAACTATGCAATATAATTAAAAAATCCTTCGTAGTGCCTCAGAAAATGTAATTCTAAATAGAGAGTTAAAATTTCAAGTGAATCGGTTGAAATTTGTTTGAGTTATGAAGCCGGCCGACTTGAAAAATATAGTTTTGAGAAAAACGCGGTTAAAGTTAGTAGAAAGTCACGGCATGAATCAAGAGGGGTTGCGCTAGAATTCGAAAATCGAGTACTTAGAGATTTTTCACACCCATAATTTTTTGGAATATAATTTTATAGGTATAAGATACATTTTTAACAAAAAAAAATCGATTTTTGGAAAATCATAGAATGGCTTAAGGCCTTAAGGCGTCTTCTCACTTTACAATTATCAAAAAATCGATTTTTTTATAACATTTTTCGAAAGTATACAAATCCAAAAGTATCATACTAAAATTTTATGAAGATCGGAGGAGTCTAACTATATTTTTGTGTGACCTTTACTTTACTACCTGAGCACGTTCATCTGCTCCGCTCGGAGGGGTGCCGAATGATAACACAGTTAAAACTTTCCAACATCCTCCTGCTCTCGCTAAAGATGTTCAAGAAATTTTGAAACCGATCTACGAAGATTTGACTGAGGAAGAATTACTTGAACGATGCCTCGGAGGAAATACTCAAAACAACAACGAGAGTTTTAATACCTGCGTGTGGGCAATGGCACCTAAACACATCTTCAGTGGAAAAAAAAATAGTTGAAATTGCTTGCCAAACAGCTGCTTGCATTTTCAACGAAGGTTTACAACCGGTTTTGTAGATTTTGGAGGTGATGGGCGTCAAACTCGGTCCGATCGCCGCACAGTACGTCGCTAAACATGATATTGAACGTATACGCGTAGCGAACCGCCTCTGCTCCGGTGCCTCAAAAGAAGCCAGAACAAAATGCAGAAACGCTATTTTACAATGAATGTAGCGATTGGCTCAGTAAACATTTACGGTATAAATAATACAAACATAATTGTTTAAACAATTATGAATGCATTTATTCTCGACCACGATTGTGATCGGTAGATACGGTACTTTCAGTACCTCTTAGCAAATAGATTGCTGTTTGCGAGCCGCAAAATGTTACGCTAAAAATAATGCAAAAATAATTGTTTAAACAATTGTGGATGCGTTTATCTCGACCACGGTTGTGATCGATAGATATGGTACTTCCAGTACCTCTCAGCAAATAGATTGCTGATTGCGAGCCGCAAAACCTAACAATAAAATAATGCAAACATAATTGTTTAAACAATTATGAATGCGTTTATCTCGACCACGATTGTGATCGGTAGATACGGTACGTACTTCCAGTACCGCTCAGCAAATAGATTGCTAATTGCGAGCCGCAAAACCTAACAATAAAATAATGCAAACATAATTGTTCAAACAATTATGAATGCGTTTATCTCGACCACAATTGTGATCGGTAGATACGGTACTTACTTCCAGTACCGCTCAGCAAATAGATTGCTGATTGCGAGCCGCAAAACCTAACAATAAAATAATGCAAACATAATTGTTTAAACAATTATGAATGCGCTTAACTCGACTACGATTGTGATCGGTATATACGGTACTTTCAGTACCTCTCAGCAAATAGATTGCTGATTGCGAGCAATCGATTTTTTTCTTGTTTTTCGACGAAAAACACGAAAAAATCGATTGTTATATAACGCACGAAAATTTGTTACATTTTCTCCCACGGAACCTCAGCTGTCACTTTCTCGACTCATCGAGTTCAAGCCGACACCGATATATGTCGAATGCGTCATGAGCGCCACTCCGGAGCCCCGGAATTCGCGGGAACTAAACTCTACGCAGTTCGTGCGACATATGCTCGAAATCGTCAACAAATACCAAGTAATTATAGATTTCCACGGATTTCCTAAAATATGTGATGGAATCAAATGATTCAGGTGCCAAAATGTGTGTTTTGAATATGGCTACGCGGCTCTTCTCCCCTCCAAGTTGTGACATGAGCCAAACTTTTTATTTCACATCATTTCTATCACGGCTTCAGCATAGTAATACAATCTACTTTTTTTTTTTGATTCAACAAATTTCATGAGAAGACAGCCGTTCGTCTATTAATTTAACATTGTCTGGTCAAATTTCGTGAAATTCTGAAGAGCCGTTTAGGAAATCCGTGGGTATATACTATCCCAATCTGCCATACCGATGGAGCCGGGGTACCGTTCCGTCTTAAGTAGCGTCGGCGAAATAATCCACGATCCTAATAAATTTAACCACATTAAGTTTATAACTATAGAAAATGAAGTATTTCCGTTTCAAAAAGATATGAAGTCTCCCTAAAAAACTTTAACAAGTAAAAAAAAACGCTAAGTAATAAAAAATGCCCTCGAAAAAATTATCGGTTGTTTCACTATCTCCAAGATTCTAATTAACCTCGAAATATTTGTGATTTTCTTCAAATAATAGTTTTATTTAGATTTTAATTTTTCAACTCAAACAACAAACTCAAATTTTTTATGAAAAAGCCAAGCAAATTTACTAGAAACGTACAGAAAATTACTAAACTCTAGTAATACCATTTTTCTCAATATTTTGTTTTCAAAAACCATTTTATTATTATAATAAAAGTACGAATCACGATTATCTAAAAGTACAACGTATGCATCACACAAGTACTGTATGTATGTATCACTAGAAAAGCTGGGTAACGACTTGGCGTGCATGGTTAAGAAAAAAAGCTCGGGAAGATACACAATTTTCTTACAGAAACGTCCCTACCGCTTGCAAAAGTAACTTTTGCAACAATTTATCTACATAAATTATTTCAAATAGTAACATCGCATCAGGCATACAGGATTATTAGAAATGGGATGTTCGACTGTACTGAGACAGATTATCGGAAATGGAGCGATAGGTGTCGAGAGTAATTTCGATATTCCTTTTTCACCAGCAAGTGGTGCGGACCGTAATTCAAACCTTCAGCCTGCCAAAACTATGTCCATTACACCAAAATTTATACGACGCAATAGATTTCATGGGATGTATGGTGGTTCTGCAATAGGGTAGAAAGTGAATACTTCCACACAACTTTTCAAATTATGCAAATAAAGTGAGATTTCAAGAGCCGTGTGGTCTAGGGGTACATCACTGATTTTTTAATTTATACTTTGCGGAATCAGAAACTTGATTTGCAGTTACATAATAAATTGCGTCAATTTATGTTTTTCTTAACCTAATGGTCAGGTTGTTGAGAAAAGGTCATCCTTCGCCGAGCTTTTTTTCTTAACCAAGCACGCCAAGTCGTTGCCCAGCTTTTCTAGTGATACATACATACTTGTGTGATGCATACGTTGTACTTTTATATAATCGTGATTCGTACTTTTATTAAAATAGTAAAATGGTTTTTGAAAACAAAATATTGAGAAAAATGGTATTACTAGAGTTTGGTAATTTTCTGTACGTTTCTAGTAAATTTGCTTGGCTTTTTTCATAAAAAGTTATTTCACTTCTTTTGTACGTTTGAGTCAAAAAATTAAAATCTAAATAAAACTATTGTTTAAAAAAAATCACAAATATTTCGAGGTTAATTAGAATCTTGGAGATAGTGAAACAACCGATAATTTTTTCGAGGGCATTTTTTTTACTTGTTAAAGTTTTTTAGGGGGATAGCATAAACTGTATTGAAATATATTTTTTTTAATACGTCTTTGTCAAAATGCTTATGATACGTAGTGGCGATAACTGACACAATTTATCAAGCCTCTCCTAACCTAAAAATGTTCAGTTATCCACGGTCGGTAAATTACTCGAAATTGCTTTCACGAACCCACTCTCACACATCGTTGCACGAAAATTAAACTATATTTCGACTTTTTCAGAATGCTCGAGATTTATGGTATAGATGTAAAATGACACAATATTTTACTTTTGCATACACTCGCGTGTAAGCCGTATACATAGCCTGTTCGGTCGCGTCGAGCGGTGACGTCACAAGCGCCAGCGCCGATAGCGTGACATTTCGCGCCAACATCTACAACTTGAATTATCGTGATATAAAAACAATTAATAATTATCTTTAGAATTATTTCAAAGAAAAATCATTTTGACATTCGGTTTTAATATTACAAAAGATTAATTCTAAAAACAATCGAACATTTTTTTTTACAACTCAATTCTTAGTACAATAATCGCGTATTTCACAAATCGATACTGAGCATATTCGTAATTTGGTTCGAATCGTAGAAGAATGGGTAAAATCTTCAAGTCCTCGGTAGTATAGTGGTCAGTATCCCCGCCTGTCACGCGGGAGACCGGGGTTCGATTCCCCGCCGGGGAGGATTATTTTTTTTTCTCCGCATTACCAAAAAATCATGCGATAAATGATTGTTTTGCACTAATCCAAATATAAAATGATAATTTATTATTGTTGCAGAATGTAAAAAGTGTGAAAGAAGGAAAAAAAAAAAATAACTCGACGAGGATGGGATTCGAACCCACGCGTGCAGAGCACATTGGATTAGCAGTCCAACGCCTTAACCACTCGGCCACCTCGTCCCGTTGTTCGCCTCTTCTCATAAAGCGACGATATACATTCGTCCGAAAATCGCGATTGTTCAGCCTGTCGTCACGAAAAACGAGACGATAAATTCACGTTAGCACAAATTTGCAATACGAAGCTTAACTGGGAAAAAATTACTAAAGGCGGATACGAAGCGGAAAAATAAATTGAATAATTTGATTGAGGTGTTTTGGGGAAACGTAATATAGTTTCGCGCGAGCTTTTTCAGCACACCATGTGGCGACGGAGCGAACCAACTTCGTTATATTAAACGCAAAAATTGAAAGAAACGATCTCGCTGATGTTTCGTGTATGTGTAAATGTGTAGGAAGAATACACGGGGCAGCGAGCTGCAATTCACTTAGTTGGGATTACGACGAGATAGCTCTGATTGCGGCTTCGAGGGAGCTGGAAAGTTTTTTTTTTAATCAAACTTTCGCCTTAATTCCTACTGAAACATGCGCCTAATGAGAAATCCGTTTTGTTCTAACAGAGAGTAACAGCCAGACGAAAGTTTTTTTTTTTTTTTCGAAATTATTTGCCGAATTTACTTCGAGTATATTTATATCGATGATGGTTCCTGTCAAGTGTGTGAAAGTGTGCCAAATAAGGCACACTATCGCATTAAATCGCAATTTAACGTGACCACCCCAAATATCTCGGTTGCCTTTAGAGTGGCGAAAAAAATGTGAGGAGGGGGTAATTTGATTGATTTCGAAGGGCTGATACAGTGGTGAAAAATCCATTTTTGTTAAGGTCATCGTTTTTGCCTTCTCAAGGTCATCAATGGTTTTGCAAATGGGAACATGTTTTTTTTTATATTAAGACGTTGTAGCTGATATTCAGACGAATCCAACGAACTATGATATTATGACCTTGAAATGATTTTTCACCCAATCAAAATGCGTTCATTAGGTGTGATGTTTCTCGAGGTAACGCTGCCGAGTTTTTTTTTTTATATAAATATTTTTTATTTTACAATAACATATATGCCGATTTTTTAAGCGAAAATCGCGTTTTTGACTTCCAAGTGCTACCGAAAATGAAAAAATCGATTAAAAAAAAATTCGGCACCGTTACCTCGACAAACATCTCACCTAATAAACGCATTTTGATTTTTTTGTTTCAGATGATCCAGTGACGAGTTACAGCGTACACCGCAAAACAACTTTTTTTCGAGGCGCCTGCGGAGATTTGCTGCCAACGGCTTATTTATCAATATTTTTCAATGAAAATTTAGGAAAATATAGTTCAGATGTTGTATTATTATATTGAAATTAATTAAATAAACCAGCATTACCTGTATCGTCTGAAAAAATTCTTGAAAATATGCTTTTTTTCACCGAATTAACCTTACCCCGCCCTTAAAAAAAAAGAGTTTTTAGTGGTATTTCGTATTCGGAAGTGAATTATCGTTATTCTGGCAAACGATAAAATGGTATTTCGATTTTTGCCCAGGCTGCTGAATTTCTTCTAGCAAATACAACTCATCACAAAAGAAAAACACTATCATTGTTTTTCCAAACAAACTCGTAAAACCATTATGTATCATACTTTTCTCGGTGGCAAAATTTCCCTTAAAGAAAACATATGGCCATCTTATAATTGTCATCCTGTATATACGAATATCAAAGTTTTTGTCAATATACCTCAATATTTATACTTTCGAATAAAACAAACTCGTATGAAATCGAACAAATAGTTTTTGATATAATAATTCCCAAATTTAACCTATTTTGTCCATCGTCTACTCGAGTGTGCCGCCTTAATGTTAACATGAACATATGATTACAGGAAGTTTCATATTCCATGGGTGTTACGTAATTACCGACTATTATATTATAATAATTTTTTTTTAACGATATGATTGTGATCAACATCAGTTTGTATCTGGCTCATCTTAGCCGCCCCCGCCCAGCAAAGAATTCTGGCTACGATGATGGCCGGTGCACGGATAAGCGGTCACCGCACCGAGTATCGACCATGCACAACGTCGCTTAACTCGAAGTACCGCTGGAGCTTAACCCCGACCGCGCATCCACCAATATATATATATATATATTGCATGCATTCGCAAATAACAGCAAGCTCATTGCACGCGAAGAGTGTCACGATTATCTTCGTTATAAAAGGTCTCGCGTGCACCAACTAATTGAGCCAAAGGCTTATCACCTGCGAGCAGTGAAGATTTTCTTCTTCGTCTGCTTCTCTCTCTCTCTCTTTCCC
>OZ010714.1:10525733-10573295 GCA_963932345.1 Ophion ventricosus | reverse complement strand
TTTATGACACGTTCATTTTTTAATCTTATAATATATACAGGGTGATTCATAATAGGTGACGCACTCATAATTGGCGGGTTCAGGGGGGTGCCCGGAGTGTAATTGTCAAAGCTTTTTTGTTTCCGTCGAATAGATTTTGAATGGAAGCATTAGAATTTGGGTGTTCGATGCATTGTCATAGGACTACAGTCCGCCATGATCGACGCCGCCACTCAGTCCTCGGAGCCGAGCGCGGGGCACGTAGCAGACGACAAGCAAGG
Organism: Ophion ventricosus; assembly: GCA_963932345.1. Lineage (NCBI taxonomy): Eukaryota > Metazoa > Arthropoda > Insecta > Hymenoptera > Ichneumonidae > Ophion > Ophion ventricosus. The sequence continues at coordinate 10,573,035 of OZ010714.1, read as the reverse complement.
CAGATCGGCATCTGTCTCGCTTTTTCTGGTGATGTGACGTTTCGTATATCGTCTGCTAACGCTTTCCGTCATCTTGGGTGCGCAAGTTCAGAGCGTCAAGCCGCGCGGTACACAAGCGAATGAGCGTGAATTGTCTTTTCGGGTGTCGTCGCCTGTTATTCGTCGCTCTTTCGTCCTTCGTTATTATCTTACTGTCACTCATTGGCATTCTTGCGTTTCTTATTTCTCCTCGATTATACTTGTCGTTTGTCTCATCTTCCCTTACGTCTGCGCATTCTTTCGCTTTTCCGTCGATCCACTCTCAACGACATTATCAGCATCTGAACTATGCAACTGTGATCTGCTGATAGATAGGCGTTATTTCTAGGTACTTTCTGGGTAGTATACTATGGGATTTGTATTGTTCGATGTATTCGAAAAGAGTTCTGGCTTCTAACTGTTGTCAAATAATTGTAAAAAAAATTTATCAGCATCTTAACTATGCAAGTGTGATCTGCTGATGGATAGGCGTTAGTTCTAGGTACTTTCTGGGTAGGATACTATGGAATTTGTATTGTACGATGTATTCGAAAAGAGTTCTGGCTCCTAACTGTTGTCAAATAATTGTAAACAAAAATTATCAGCATCTGAACTATGCAAGTGTGATCTGCTGATAGATAGGCGTTATTTCTAGGTACTTTCTGGGTAGTATACTATGGGATTTGTATTGTTCGATGTATTCGAAAAGAGTTCTGGCTTCTAACTGTTGTCAAATAATTGTAAAAAAAAATTATCAGCATCTTAACTATGCAAGTGTGATCTGCTGGTGGATAGGCGTTAGTTCTAGGTACTTTCTGGGTAGGATACTATGGAATTTGTATTGTTCGATGTATTCGAGAAGAGTTCTGGCTCCTAACTGTTGTCAAATAATTGTAAAAAAAAATTATCAGCATCTGAACTATGCAAGTGTGATCTGCTGATAGATAGGCGTTATTTCTAGGTACTTTCTGGGTAGTATACTATGGGATTTGTATTGTTCGATGTATTCGAAAAGAGTTCTGGCTTCTAACTGTTGTCAAATAATTGTAAAAAAAAATTATCAGCATCTTAACTATGCAAGTGTGATCTGCTGGTGGATAGGCGTTAGTTCTAGGTACTTTCTGGGTAGGATACTATGGAATTTGTATTGTTCGATGTATTCGAAAAGAGTTCTGGCTCCTAACTGTTGTCAAATAATTGTAAAAAAAAATTATCAGCATCTGAACTATGCAAGTGTGATCTGCTGATAGATAGGCGTTATTTCTAGGTACTTTCTGGGTAGTATACTATAGGATTTGTATTGTTCGATGTATTCGAAAAGAGTTCTGGCTTCTAACTGTTGTCAAATAATTGTAAAAAAAATTTATCAGCATCTGAACTATGCAAGTGTGATCTGCTGATAGATAGGCGTTATTTCTAGGTACTTTCTGGGTAGTATACTATGGGATTTGTATTGTTCGGTGTATTCGAAAAGAGTTCTGGCTTCTAACTGTTGTCAAATAATTGTAAAAAAAATTTATCAGCATCTTAACTATGCAAGTGTGATCTGCTGATGGATAGGCGTTAGTTCTAGGTACTTTCTGGGTAGGATACTATAGAATTTGTATTGTTCGATGTGTTCGAAAAGAGTTCTGGCTCCTAACTGTTAGCAAATAATTGTAAAAAAAAATTATCAGCATCTGAACTATGCAAGTGTGATCTGCTGATAGATAGGCGTTATTTTTTAGGTACTTTCTGGGTAGGATACTATGGAATTTGTATTGTTCGATGTATTCGAAAAGAGTTCTGGCTCCTAACTGTTGTCAAATAATTTTAAAATAAAATTATCAGCATCTGAACTATGCAAGTGTGATCTGCTGATGGATAGGCGTTAGTTCTAGGGACTTTCTGGGTAGGATACTATGGTATTTGTTTCGCATGATATATTCGAAAAGAATTCTGGCTTCTTACTGTTGTCAAATAATTGTAAACAAATTTTATCAGCATCTTAACTATGCAAGTGTGATCTGCTGATGGATAGGCGTTAGTTGTAGGTACTTTCTGGGTAGTATACTATGGGATTTGTATTGTTCGATGTATTCGAAAAGAGTTCTGGCTCCTAACTGTTGTCAAATAATTGTAAAAAAAAATTATCAGCATCTAAACTATGCAAGTGTGATCTGCTGATAGATAGGCGTTATTTCTAGGTACTTTCTGGATAGTATACTATGGGATTTGTATTGTTAGATGTATTCGAGAAGAGTTCTGGCTTCTAACTGTTGTCAAATAATTGTAAAAAAAATTTATCAGCATCTTAACTATGCAAGTGTGATCTGCTGGTGGATAGGCGTTAGTTCTAGGTACTTTCTGGGTAGGATACTATGGAATTTGTATTGTTCGATGTATTCGAAAAGAGTTCTGGCTCCTAACTGTTGTCAAATAATTGTAAAAAAAAATTATCAGCATCTGAACTATGCAAGTGTGATCTGCTGATAGATAGGCGTTATTTCTAGGTACTTTCTGGGTAGTATACTATGGGATTTGTATTGTTCGGTGTATTCGAAAAGAGTTCTGGCTTCTAACTGTTGTCAAATAATTGTAAAAAAAATTTATCAGCATCTTAACTATGCAAGTGTGATCTGCTGATGGATAGGCGTTAGTTCTAGGTACTTTCTGGGTAGGATACTATAGAATTTGTATTGTTCGATGTATTCGAAAAGAGTTCTGGCTCCTAACTGTTAGCAAATAATTGTAAAAAAAAATTATGAGCATCTGAACTATGCAAGTGTGATCTGCTGATAGATAGGCGTTATTTTTTAGGGACTTTCTGGGTAGGATACTATGGAATTTGTATTGTTCGATGTATTCGAAAAGAGTTCTGGCTCCTAACTGTTGTCAAATAATTTTAAAATAAAATTATCAGCATCTGAACTATGCAAGTGTGATCTGCTGATGGATAGGCGTTAGTTCTAGGGACTTTCTGGGTAGGATACTATGGTATTTGTTTCGCATGATATATTCGAAAAGAATTCTGGCTTCTTACTGTTGTCAAATAATTGTAAACAAATTTTATCAGCATCTTAACTATGCAAGTGTGATCTGCTGATGGATAGGCGTTAGTTGTAGGTACTTTCTGGGTAGTATACTATGGGATTTGTATTGTTCGATGTATTCGAAAAGAGTTCTGGCTCCTAACTGTTGTCAAATAATTGTAAAAAAAAATTATCAGCATCTGAACTATGCAAGTGTGATCTGCTGATAGATAGGCGTTATTTCTAGATACTTTCTGGGTAGTATACTATGGGATTTTTATTGTTCGATGTATTCGAAAAGAGTTCTGGCTTCTAACTGTTGTCAAATAATTGTAAAAAAAATTTATCAGCATCTTAACTATGCAAGTGTGATCTGCTGATGGATAGGCGTTAGTTCTAGGTACTTTCTGGGTAGGATACTATGGAATTTGTATTGTTCGATGTATTCGAAAAGAGTTCTGGCTCCTAACTGTTAGCAAAGAATTGTAAAAAAAAATTATCAGCATCTGAACTATGCAAGTGTGATCTGCTGATGGATAGGCGTTAGTTCTAGGGACTTTCTGGGTAGGATACTATGGTATTTGTTTCGCATGATATATTCGAAAAGAGTTCTGGCTTCTTACTGTTGTCAAATAATTGTAAACAAATTTTATCAGCATCTTAACCATGCAAGTGTGATCTGCTGATGGATAGGCGTTAGTTCTAGGTACTTTCTGGGTAGTATACGATGGGATTTGTATTGTTCGATGTATTCGAAAAGAGTTCTGGCTTCTAACTGTTGTCAAACAATTGTAAAAAAAATTTATCAGCATCTTAACTATGCAAGTGTGATCTGCTGATGGATAGGCGTTAGTTCTAGGTACTTTCTGGGTAGGATACTATGGAATTTGTATTGTTCGATGTATTCGAAAAGAGTTCTGGCTCCTAACTGTTGTCAAATAATTTTTAAATAAAATTATCAGCATCTGAACTATGCAAGTGTGATCTGCTGATGGATAGGCGTTAGTTCTAGGGACTTTCTGGGTAGGATACTATGGTATTTGTTTCGCATGATATATTCGAAAAGAGTTCTGGCTTCTTACTGTTGTCAAATAATTGTAAACAAATTCTATCAGCATCTTAACTATGCAAGTGTGATCTGCTGTTGGATAGGCGTTAGTTCTAGGTACTTTCTGGGTAGTATACTATGGGATTTGTATTGTTCGATGTATTCGAAAAGAGTTCTGGCTCCTAACTGTTGTCAAATAATTGTAAAAAAAAAGTATCAGCATCTGAACTATGCAAGTGTGATCTGCTGACAGATAGGCGTTATTTCTAGGTACTTTCTGGGTAGTATACTATGGGATTTGTATTGTTCGATGTATTCGAAAAGAGTTCTGGCTTCTAACTGTTGTCAAATAATTGTAAAAAAAATTTATCAGCATCTTAACTATGCAAGTGTGATCTGCTGATGGATAGGCGTTAGTTCTAGGTACTTTCTGGGTAGGATACTATGGAATTTGTTTCGCATGATATATTCGAAAAGAGTTCTGGCTTCTTACTGTTGTCAAATAATTGTAAACAAATTTTATCAGCATCTTAACTATGCAAGTGTGATCTGCTGATGGATAGGCGTTAGTTCTAGGTACTTTCTGGGTAGGATACTATGGAATTTGTATTGTTCGATGTATTCGAAAAGAGTTCTGGCTTCTTACTGTTGTCAAATAATTGTAAACAAATTTTATCAGCATCTTAACCATGCAAGTGTGATCTGCTGATGGATAGGCGTTAGTTCTAGGTACTTTCTGGGTAGTTTACGATGGGATTTGTATTGTTCGATGTATTCGAAAAGAGTTCTGGCTTCTAACTGTTGTCAAACAATTGTAAAAAAAATTTATCAGCATCTTAACTATGCAAGTGTGATCTGCTGATGGATAGGCGTTAGTTCTAGGTACTTTCTGGGTAGGATACTATGGAATTTGTATTGTTCGATGTATTCGAAAAGAGTTCTCGCTCCTAACTGTTAGCAAATAATTGTAAAAAAAAATTATCAGCATCTGAACTATGCAAGTGTGATCTGCTGATAGATAGGCGTTATTTCTAGGTACTTTCTGGGTAGGATACTATGGAATTTGTATTGTTCGATGTATTCGAAAAGAGTTCTGGCTCCTAACTGTTGTCAAATAATTTTTAAATAAAATTATCAGCATCTGAACTATGCAAGTGTGATCTGCTGATGGATAGGCGTTAGTTCTAGGGACTTTCTGGGTAGGATACTATGGTATTTGTTTCGCATGATATATTCGAAAAGAGTTCTGGCTTCTTACTGTTGTCAAATAATTGTAAACAAATTTTATCAGCATCTTAACTATGCAAGTGTGATCTGCTGTTGGATAGGCGTTAGTTCTAGGTACTTTCTGGGTAGTATACTATGGGATTTGGATTGTTCGATGTATTCGAAAAGAGTTCTGGCTTCTTACTGTTGTCAAATAATTGTAAAAAAAATTTATCAGCATCTTAACTGTGCAAGTGTGATCTGCTGGTGGAGAGGCGTTAGTTCTAGGTACTTTCTGGGTAGGATACTATGGTATTTGTTTCGTATGATGTATTCGAAAAGAGTTTTGGCTTCTAACTGTTGTCAAATAATTGTAAAAAAAATTTATCAGCATCTTAACTATGCAAGTGTGATCTGCTGATGGATAGGTGTTAGTTCTAGGTACTATCTGGGTAGGATACTATGGAATTTGTATTGTACGATGTATTCGAAAAGAGTTCTGGCTCCTAACTGTTGTCAAATAATTGTAAAAAAAAAGTATCAGCATCTGAACTATGCAAGTGTGATCTGCTGACAGATAGGCGTTATTTCTAGGTACTTTCTGGGTAGTATACTATGGGATTTGTATTGTTCGATGTATTCGAAAAGAGTTCTGGCTTCTAACTGTTGTCAAATAATTGTAAAAAAAATTTATCACAACAATACAAATCCCATAGTATACTACCCAGAAAGTACCTAGAACTAACGCCTATCCATCAGCAGATCACACTTGCATAGTTAAGATGCTGATAAAATTTGTTTACAATTATTTGACAACAGTAAGAAGCCAGAACTCTTTTCGAATATATCATGCGAAACAAATACCATAGTATCCTACCCAGAAAGTCCCTAGAACTAACGCCTATCCATCAGCAGATCACACTTGCATAGTTCAGATGCTGATAATTTTATTTAAAAATTATTTGACAACAGTTAGGAGCCAGAACTCTTTTCGAATACATCGAACAATACAAATTCCATAGTATCCTACCCAGAAAGTACCTAGAAATAACGCCTATCTATCAGCAGATCACACTTGCATAGTTCAGATGCTGATAATTTTTTTTTACAATTATTTGCTAACAGTTAGGAGCCAGAACTCTTTTCGAATACATCGAACAATACAAATTCCATAGTATTCTACCCAGAAAGTACCTAGAACTAACGCCTATCCATCAGCAGATCACACTTGCATAGTTAAGATGCTGATAAATTTTTTTTACAATTGTTTGACAACAGTTAGAAGCCAGAACTCTTTTCGAATACATCGAACAATACAAATCCCATCGTATACTACCCAGAAAGTACCTAGAACCAACGCCTATCCATCAGCAGATCACACTTGCATGGTCAAGATGCTGATAAAATTTGTTTACAATTATTTGACAACAGTAAGAAGCCAGAACTCTTTTCGAATATATCATGCGAAACAAATACCAGAGTATCCTACCCAGAAAGTCCCTAGAACCAACGCCTATCCATCAGCAGATCACACTTGCATAGTTCAGATGCTGATAATTTTATTTTAAAATTATTTGAAAACAGTTAGGAGCCAGAACTCTTTTCGAATACATCGAACAATACAAATTCCATAGTATCCTACCCAGAAAGGACCTAGAAATAACGCCTATCTATCAGCAGATCACACTTGCATAGTTCAGATGCTGATAATTTTTTTTTACAATTATTTGCTAACAGTTAGGAGCCAGAACTCTTTTCGAATACATCGAACAATACAAATTCCATAGTATCCTACCCAGAAAGTACCTAGAACTAACGCCTATCCATCAGCAGATCACACTTGCATAGTTAAGATGCTGATAAATTTTTTTTACAATTATTTGACAACAGTTAGAAGCCAGAACTCTTTTCGAATACTTCATACGAAACAAATACCATAGTATCCTACCCAGAAAGTACCTAGAACTAACGCCTACCCATCAGCAGATCACACTTGCATAGTTAAGATGCTGATAAATTTTTTTTACAATTATTTGACAACAGTTAGAAGCCAGAACTCTTTTCGAATACATCGAACAATACAAATCCCATAGTATACTACGCAGAAAGTACCTAGAAACAACGCCTATCTATCAGCAGATCACACTTGCATAGTTCAGATGCTGATAATTTTTTTTTACAATTATTCGACAACAGTTAGGAGCCAGAACTCTTTTCGAATACATCGAACAATACAAATCCCATAGTATACTACCCAGAAAGTACCTAGAACTAACGCCTATCCATCAGCAGATCACACTTGCATAGTTAAGATGCTGATAAAATTTGTTTACAATTATTTGACAACAGTAAGAAGCCAGAACTCTTTTCGAATATATCATGCGAAACAAATACCATAGTATCCTACCCAGAAAGTCCCTAGAACTAACGCCTATCCGTCAGCAGATCACACTTGCATAGTTCAGATGCTGATAATTTTATTTTAAAATTATTTGACAACAGTTAGGAGCCAGAACTCTTTTCGAATACATCGAACAATACAAATTCCATAGTATCCTACCCAGAAAGTACCTGGAAATAACGCCTATCTAACAGCAGATCACACAAAAAAAAAATTAGACAGCAATCAGTCATCAAGGGATGAGTGGTGAGATTGCTGGAACGTTGTATGGTACAGTTTCTATCAACAAAATTATTTCGTTCGTCCGAAGCTTCTGGCTTCTTGTCACACGTGTCTTTATATGTACTAATAGTCGAAAAAAAATTAGACTTAAAAAATCAGCAGAGAGTGAGATAGAACAACACTTGATTGTTGTATTGTACACCTTCTACCAAAAAAAAAAAAAATAGCGTATGTCTGAATCTTTTGGCTGCTTTTCACATATGTTTTTATGTATAATAGTACTCTCCAGTACTCCAAAAAAAAATATTGGACAACATTAAATCCGCAAGGAATGAGAGGTCAGACTTCTCGAATGTTGTATGATACAGCTTCGATAAAAACAATAATATCGCGCGTCTGAAGCTTCTTATCCTTCTCACACATGTTTTTATATGTACTAGAACTGTCTACCACTTGAAAAAATATATTAAAAAACAATAAGTCATCGAGGGATGAAAAGTGACACTGCTCGATTGTTCTACCGTACAACTTTCATGAAAAAAATGATTTCGCGCCTCTCAATCTTCTGACTACTTCTCAGATACCTTTTTGTGTATGCTATAACTCTCTAGTATTGTAAAAAAAATACTAGACCGCAATAAGTCATCAAGGAATGAGAGGTGACACTGCTCGATTGTCTTGTGGTAGAGCTTCACTGAAATAAATTATTTTCGGGTATCTGGAGCTTCTGGATACTTCTCGCATATGATTTTATGCTTACTATAACTTTTTAGTGCTGTCAAAAAATATTACACCATAATAAATCATCAGAGTGTGAAATAAAAAAAGACTCGATTGTTGTGTGGTGAAGCTTCCATACAAAAATCATTTCGCTCGTCTGAAAAATCTTGTTACTTATCACAGATGTTTTTATGTGTACCAAAACTCTCTAGTACTACAAAAAAATCGCTAGCCAACAGTCATCACGGCATGAGAGGTGTGGCTGTTTCACCGTTGTTTGGTACACTTTCGATCAAAAAAATTATTCCGTTCGCCCGATGCTTCTCGCTCCTTCTGACATGTTTTCTCATGTATACTAGAACTCTCTAGTAGTTGAAAAAAAATATTAGACTTAATAAATCAGCAGAGAGTGACATGGAACAACACCCAATTGCTGTGTTGTACACCTTGTACAAAAAAAAATTGCGCGTGTCTGAATCTTCTGGCTACTTCTCGAGAACGACTTTGAGTCGATCATTTCAGGGATGTCCGATTGCCGTTCGGTGCATCGAATTCGTCTTTGTTCGTTTGTCGCGAGCCGGTAGCCGCTCGAGCTGCGTTTCAACGACGCACCATGCTCTTATTCGCAATCGTTTGCTGGATCCTAGATGAAATTGACGTCCGCTATGACGGGGATGGTCGAACGACGTTCAAAGTTGTGCGGAAACGTCGAAGGCAACGATAATGTCATCTTAGGCGCTTGGTGAGAGCCGGTGGTCGCTCGAGCTGCGGTTCAACGACGCACCTTGCCCTTATTCGCAATCGCTTGCTTGATCGAAGATGAAATCGACGACTGCTATGACGAGGATGATCGAACAACGTTCAAAGTCGTGCGGAAACGTCGTGGGAAACGATGCTTTCATCTTTATCGCATAAATAACCACCCTGTTGTCGTAGTGGCGACTCGCAAGACCGCACGACTTGTCCACTCGCTGTGACCGAAAATAATAAGATGCGATCGAGAACGATATTGAGTGAAACGTTTAGGGATACCCGATTGAAGCTCCAAAAACCATCCTGAGCATCGATTTCATCTTTGATCGCTTGGTGCGAGCAGGTAGTCGCTCGAGCCGCGTTGCAACGACTCAGCATGCACCAACGACGTTGAAACTCGCGCGGAAACATCAAGCGCAACAATGATTTTATATTTATCACGTAAATAATTCGTCGTACTCGCAGCTTCCTGAACTGCCCGAATTGTCCACTCACTATGACCACAAGTAAAATGAATAAATAAGTAAATTTTTTTTTAAGTCGCTCAAATTTCGATGCTTTAGACGACGCCGGTATTCTCATATTCTTAGAAGGAAAAACAAACAAAGTTTGTTTTTCCTTCGAAGAATATGAGGGTTCTTTGCAACCCTTTTGGATTTCCGGAAACCGTCCGTATAGAAAAGTGAAAATACGTACCTATCTCACGCTGTGAAGATCTCATTTTTTTTCAAATCCTCATAACACCTCGTATCAGTTTTCGTCTTCCCGTACCAACTGGTTTCGTCTTTTATCGTAATTTATTTTTGGAGATCAATCCGAGTATTATACAAGACGGAGTGATCGAATGAGAAATAGAATCCGGAAAACATCCAATCTTCGAAAATTTAGCGACAAATTATTGACAGTTTGGTAATAAAATTTCATCTTCTTTTTTCATTGCGCGATAAAGTCGCTCGGTCTATCGTAATTTGAGGACTATTGAGTATTTGCTGATTTTATTCATTTTTATTTCTTCATAAAACACAATTACAGGCTCTCTCAATGAATAATCACGGTCAAATTTGAAATTCGAAGGCGGAAACTCAAAGTGATTTTTCATGTAAGAGTCGTTGAGAGTGGATCGACGGAAAAGTGAAAGAATGCGCAGACGTAAGGGAAGATGAGACAAACGACAAGTATAATCGAGGAGAAATAAGAAACGCAAGAATGCCAATGAGTGACAGTAAGATAATAACGAAGGACGAAAGAGCGACGAATAACAGGCGACGACACCCGAAAAGACAATTCACGCTCATTCGCTTGTGTTCCGCGCGGCTTGACGCTCTGAACTTGCGCACCCAAGATGACGGAAAGCGTTAGCAGACGATACACGAAACGTCACATCACCAGAAAAAGCGAGACAGATGCCGATCTGCCTTGCTTGTCGTCTGCTACGTGCCCCGCGCTCGGCTCCGAGGACTGAGTGGCGGCGTCGATCATGGCGGACTGTAGTCCTATGACAATGCATCGAACGCCCAAATTCTAATGCTTCCCATTCAAAATCTATTCGACGGAAACAAAAAAGCCTTGACAATTACACTCCGGGCACCCCCCTGAACCCGCCAATTCAGAGTGCGTCACCTATTATGAATCACCCTGTATATAGTTTCGAATGAAGGTGGAAATGTTATAGGGAGAGAGACAATATTTGTACGAAAATTTGCTGACGACATTATATTAATAGCATAGGAGGAAGAAGAGCTAAGGATGATGATAGCATCAATGAAGAAATACGTGGAAAAAAGCAAGCTGACTGTGAATATTGACAAAAACAAAAATAATGATATTTAAAAAAGGAGGTAGAGACGGTAAATGTAGAAATACAGAGGGGTAGGATTGGAAATAGTGAAGGAATACAAGTGAGAAACACACGAAAATAATAGTGGGAAAAATACGGAAAGGTATAAAGGCACCATGCAAAAGGGCAAAGATAGGTAGTTTAAAAATGAAACGATGCCTCATGGAAGCATTAGCAAAGAGTGGGATGTTGTACAGAGCGGAGACGTGGGGGCAGAAGCGGAGGGAGCAAATAGAATAATTACAGGGTAGATAAGTTAAAATGCCAATGGGTGTAAATGACAAAACTCGAAACTATATATGGAGAATAGAGACGGGAATAAGCGGCATAGGAAAAGAAGCATGGAAAAGAACAGCAAACTACCCATGTGAGGTAATGAAAATGTCGGAAGATAGATGGCCGAAGAAGTGTTTGAAAGAAGAAGCCAGAGAGATATTAAATGCAAACTCGTCCAAATGAGGACTGGAAATGAAGGGAGCCATGGAGGAGGTAGGAGTGGGAGCAATATGGCAAAGGATAAGAGACTAAGATATGGAGGTAATCGGAAAGATAATTAAAAGAGCTATACAAATAAAAACGGACCAGGAAGTACAACAAGACTAAAACAAAATTGAGAATGCGACATATTGCAGGGAGTATAAAAATCGAAAACAAAATATAGAAATGGAAAAGTACTAGGAGGAGAAGGGCATAGAAGGAAGAACTAATGAAACATGGGTAAGGTTAACATGCGGAAATATAGGAAAAAGAGGTCAAAAGAGATACGCAGATACTCTATATCGATGCTGTAGGAAACAAGTTTTGAACACATCCTTGAATGTGAGACAATGAAAGAAAAAATTAATGAGGAAGTGGTAGGTCGTTTGGAAAAGTGGCGAAAATGCTAAAAGGAAGAGGCACTGAAAGACAAAATGAATAGAGGAATGAAAAGAAAACCGATAAAAGAACGGTGCGAGTATATGAGAGTCTTCGAACGCATGGTGAGAAAGGAAGCATAAAGGGGAAAAATGACAAAAGATAAATGTAACAAAAAAAGAGAAAAAGAGTGAAGGGTACCAATGTACAGAGGGAGGGACTGTGTGAAAACCCGCAAGGGTATACTTGGCAATAAAGAACTTTGCAAATATATATACTTTTGCGTTGATGTATTATTGACGTTTTATTTGTTTGGGTGTATAATATATATTTTATTTGATAAGTACCACCCTTGCAGGTGTTTACGTATTCCCCTTTCCAATTGAGCCTTTTCCTATCGCCCCTATTCGCACTTCCCTAACCTAAGCTAACGTCCGTTGCGTCCATGGCCATTTCAAGCTCCACTATACCGCGTTTGCCGAGGGTACGGGGAAACTGTGGTAAACCCGTACCAGCGTAGACGGCCCCGTATTCTTCTGATTCTCTGGTGGACAGACGTTTGATTCAAGTATCTACACCAATATCTCATTGGCCATGCATAACACTGCTTAACTCGAAAAACCGCCAAAGCCGAACCCCGACCACCCATCCACCAGTGTCAGTTTTTTTGTTTGGGTTATTATTATACTTTTACTTTCATTTATTAATGACATTTTATTTGCACGAATTCCTTTATTTCTTCAATTTTTAATATATATTTTTTAACTTATCTATGTGCCTCACATCAACGTCGATAAATAATAATTTATCGACTCATTTTTTGCTCAATTTTTGAATGACTGCTCGATCAATGAATTGGAGACTTTGATTGATCGTTTCATCGTTACGAGTACGTGGATTACTTGTATTTTTTTTTTTTCGTAAACTCAATCTTCATTCAATAACGATTGTCTAGATAAGAAACATTTTAATCGCGCGATACCGAAAGAGCCGAATGGCCTTGAATGTGAAAAAATGAATTCTTCGGAGACCAGGATGGATCAAAGTGATTGGGTGAAAAATGGACAAGCATCGGGCATTCGAAGTCCAATTGGGCGATTGTATCGCAGTTTATTGATCTACGATTGGAACAGGAAAGATTATTTATTATTAGGGGTATTGATACTCGCTGTTAAACCGATTTCCGTTGTCGATTCCACGTTGGGGACAGGCGTCTCCGTGCTCTTGGTGCTCTCCGCGGTGCTCGGCACCGTCGAAGTGCTCAAGGAGGCTTGAGGTGTCGTCTGGGTGGTCGTAGTTGCGGTAGTTGTTGATACCGGCTTCGGTGGTGTGACAGTTTGAATCGGTTTCTCCGTGGCCGGCTTTTCCGCTATCCATTTTGGTTTCTTATAGCCTCCTGTTGGTTTTCCGGTGCGCTCCAACATTTTCCGCATTTTTTCGTTCGTTTTCGTTAGCTGTCGTATCGTTTTGTTCAACAGCATGCCGAGGCTCGGCCTACCGATGTTCGCGTGCTTCACGTTGTTCTGCAGGAGCCATCTGACGAGGTAACTTCGACGCTTCAAGAGCTCCACTATGTGAATTATTTGCGAGGCAATATTGCAGATGTTGTGGAGACGCTCAAACTCTTGTATCCGGGCAAGGCACTTCTGTTGATCTTGGGGATTGAGAGTAGCGATTTCTTTGTTCAACCCGAATCTCTGGGGATTCAGTGGATTTTTATGGAGCCCGTAATAATAATCATTACTCATCAATTCACTGTCGGGATAGAGGACAGACCGTCTCTTCGGAACCTCGTCCAAGTTCAAACCTTTTTCAATCAGGGCGTATTTCTTCTCGGAGTCCGCAACGCCCCCCTTAAAACTGCCAATTTTTTCATCCGATTATATTTTCATTCAGTTTTATCTAAATTTTCTTCGGGAATCGGAAAAACTGTGCGGGTCATACCAGCAATTTTGGGAGGAAGATATTTTACGGTGCCAAGGTGCGAGATTTTTTATAAATAAAATCTGAGTTAAATATTTGGCGACTGCAGGAGGAAGGTTGTCAGACTTGAATGAAAAATACTATCAGACTCAAATATATTCGGTATGTGCATTAATTTTAAGGGGTTTTTAAGAGATGGCGTAACTAGTTTTTTGCTTCAATTTGAAGAAAAGTGCCGCTGAAAGACAACGAATACTGTCGGAAGCTTGTCGTGATTATGCTCCATCGATTTCAACATGTGGAAACTAGTTTCGACGCTATACAAAAAAGATGTTTTGGACAAGGAAGATAGGGAATAATTTCTAATAAAAAAAAACACTCAAGCTTGCCAAGCCTAGGTATTAATTGTTTGTCAAATTCGGAAACCTTATCTCGGTACTCTTATCAGAAACAAAAATCCTGTTTTTCGGACTTGAATAAAAAAAATGTGCTTCGAATGTACACTTTTCATTACAACCAGGTGTAACCAATTGAAACAGTCAGTTTAATTAAATATATCATTACATCGAATATCGAACAAAAGTGTGCTAGACTGGTATTTGAAAAAAAAAAACACTTCATTTGATTCGAACAAGCTATTTCTCTCAGTGTTTATGTATGCGAGAAAAAATATATAAAAATGTGCGATCGTTTGGTCAAGGAGATGCAATCGGCGTGATCTAAAAGAGGGAAAAGGCACGTCGTTTGCGTTACTTCTTTTTACCACTGCCCTTTTTTTTACCTTTCGCCGCGAAGGGATGAGTTTTTTCGCCACAGGTCGTCGTCACTACTTTTGGGGTGTCCCAAGTATCGCCATGGGGCTTGCTCTTCTCGCCGCGAGACGTGAACGTTCGCCTGAAACTTAGGCTCGAAGCTTCCACGACCAGGCTCGATTTGGAAATACTGCGAGCCTACAATATTTCGAGCCCTCGTTCACTTGAGTATGGCACGGCGTCGTTTATCGCTATCGTTATTGGAATCTCACGAGTCAGAAAAGAAGAGGGCTGCTTCTATTTTTTTATTAATAATAAATAAGAAAAAAAAACATCTCCATCAAGGGATAACCTGTTGGGTCAAAAACTAACAGTGGACTTTGAAATTAAAAAAAAAAGAATGATGTCTATTGAAAATGTACAAATGGTGCCGCCATGTTTTTTTAAATTAAAATTCTACATTAAATTGAACTTTACATAAAAAAAAAACATTAAAAACTTGTCAATCTGTATGTATGAGATTCCGAACTAAAATGGCAGTAGCCCTTAAAGCTTAGGGCAAATTTTCACCCTAAATATTTTGAAAAACTGACCATCGCGAAAAAAAATTTATCCGTACAGAGATATCTTATAACAATTTACGTCTGTGTTCGTTGTTAATTCCCCGAGGATACCCGTAAAAGTTTTGGCCCAATGACAGCGGATGAATCAGAAAATCCGGATCTGAATTTAGCCGATTTGTCGCCAGGACCTCGGACATTTTCCTCGTCAGCAAGACGAGCAAAATGTCGAGGCAATTCCAGGCCGTATGAGCTGCGTTACTTCGTCGACGATTCATCGGGAACTAAGAAATTTCAAGCTCTTTCGATTTGCCGAGAGAGAACGAGCGGGATGGAGCGAACGCGTGTTCTCAGTTGATCGAAAAAGTCGTTCGCAGTCATAGCGCCTCTAATTTACGATTAGTATTGTTCTCTTCAATCAACAGGTTCGAATATCTCGTAAAACGTTCCAAGTCTCACCATATATATTTAAACTGACACATTTGATAGCGAGTGATTCATTGTAAATTAAATCGAAAAGTTTTCGACCCCTAAGGAGATAAAAATTTAACTGATAGATAATAATAACAATATGATGATTAATTATGTATCCAATAACAGTAAATTGCAGCAAAGTCATTGTGAATTGAGATTGAGGGGTTACATCTTCTTGGCGCTCAGAAAAATAGGTATAATTTTTTTTTTTACGCTACTATTAAATATATAACATAATTTTTATTTTTCACAAATACATTATAGTTTTATGAACAAACTAAAAAAAAACCGACAAAATAAATTTGAAAATGGCGGAGCTATAAGCTGTCTAGTAGGACCGTCTTTTCAAACTGGTGGACAAAAATCTCGACATCTACCCAACCGATTTTGATGAAATTTATACCACATATTCTTTATAATATTATCTAAGATTTAGGATAGGATTTTTTAAATTGGATGCCGCGTTCAATTTTTTATTAATTTTGAAAACTCAAAATTTTGGTAAGAACAAGAGTTTTTTTTCAAACAGCTGTCATTTCTACAATTTTTTTTATATTTGATTTTGTCCCTTTGCTACACTTTAGGTATTACCTTTTTCTACAAGAAAATTTTATTTTTTTATTTTTCAGACATTGCCTGACCGAGAAAAAAATTCCACCATCCGCAAAGATCTTCAAAACAGGGTCCTACTAGACGACTTATATATTCGCCATTTTTTAATTTTTTATTCGTTTTTTTTATTTGTTCATAAAAATATAATGTATTTGTGATAAATAAAAACTATTTTATATATTTAATAGTCACGTCATAAATTTAAAAAAAAATCCGTACCATTTTCCCGAGCGCCAAGTTGGTGTCTTAATAAGTAAATGCCAATTATTGAGTAATCACAATTCATAATAAATTTGTTACAGTTTATTATTTTCGAATAGATTATTAAAATATCCAAAAGAAAAAAATTGAAACGGACCGATATTTCAATGGAAATTATTATTTTTTTGAAAAACGCGAATTCTGTATTTTTTATTTATTTTTGTAAAAAAATAGGAAAATAGCATGAATCTACGATATGAGAATTCGCACAAGGGCACAGGGAAACTGTCGAAATAGGCGGTTATATTTTCACCCAGTGATCAGTTGGACCGATCACCCATCCGAGTATCGACCCCGGCCAACGCGCCTTGACCCGCGATTAATTACGTTCGCCAATTTTCTGTTGAATTTTTAGAATGTTTTTTACTCCAAAAATGTACTAAATTCCTCAATTCATTTAAATTGTCATTTAAGGCTGCACGTATAGAGGTTAAGAAAGAGCTACCGGAACTCCGTCCTCGTTGTGTAGGACTCTGCCTCGCGAAAAATTCCGTATCCAATATGTACATACTTGCGGACAATTTAACTTTTAGATCGGACGCTTCTGAGCTCGAAGGTTTCGTTTTTACGGAAAAGTATTCGCGTCGCAATTGTCAAAACCGTGGATGACACTAGTTCCAGGAAAAAATTGATTGAATTGCAACTAGGCCAAGTACATTTTACTTGCAAATCGATTTCGAGTTTGATCTCTCTCCTTGTCCCCCCCCCCCCCCTCTCTCGCTCTTTCTCTTGGAAATGGTTTGAAAAATGCTTGCTGAGGGTACTATTTCGAACGGTTTCCAGTGGCTTGATTCTTCTCTTGTTTCCCTTTTTCTAATTTTATTATCATCTATTTTATGGTCTTTCTTAGTTTTTGTATCTTATTTTTGTTTTCACTTTATTTTATGTTATCGCGTGTTGTTTTTCACTTTTGCGTTCCGGTGTTTATTATTTTTCCATCCGGAAAATTGACAGGGCATCCCTAATACAATTCATGGCCTTCAAGGGCTTATTTGTTGATCCTTGGTTGATTCATGGCCTTCAAGGGCTTAGTTCTTGCTGCTTGATCCTAGTGCACTAATAAATCTTTCTATCTCTCCGAATATCTCGTTTAATTTATGCCTCCACCTTGAGATATTTTGACTTTGCGAATATTCGTTCATGAGTATTACTGTGGATAAATATCTCGGCTCGAAAGAGACTTGGCAAATGATCCCTTTCACCTTACCGTTCTTTTTTTTTTTAATCTTTGCAAGTGGACCGAACAGTGTCTCGAAGAGAAAGCAAGCTGCAGAGAATCAAAAGGGAGGAAGATAAGAAGGAAAAAGGAGAGGGAGAGAGAGAGGGAGAGAGAGAGAGAGAGAGAGAGAGAGAGAGAGAGAGAGAGAAGTCCAAAAAGATGAAGACAGAAGAGAAGAAGGTGCCTGAAGATTATCGGAGCGTTCATGCGCGATGAAATCTCGATCGGGTGTCCAGCAGCACATTCATCATGTCTCGTCGTCGTCATCACCATCACAGAGGTAATCGAATATTCCTGAGCGGCTAAATTACCGAGGCTCGAGGGCTGCGCATCGTTGAAATTGCGCTCTTGTCCCGACGTGGGAATTCATCACGGTCTAAAATTTATTTCAACGTCGCGACCTACTCGACAACCCACCCCTTTTTTCATCTACCGCATTCTCCATTTGCGAGAATTGATCGCCGATAAAATTTGATCCGATCTCAATTCGCCGAATTTACCGGACTCGTATGAAACGTGCCGGGGTCAGAAAAATCGTTACATTTTCACACGACCCAAATAAAGAATTTTATTATTCCAATAAACATAATTGACGAATGAACCGAGGCCTTTTTTCTTCAGTTTTTTAACTCGCGTTGCGGATATGGAAAAGAAAAAAAAAATTAAATTAAAAAAGAAGTAGTCGCGTAATTGGAAAGCGAACGTGAGCCATATCGGGGATCGTTTTGCCCCAAGTACATAAATAAACACGCGTCACATACGCAATGTATCGACAAGAAAACCCTCGAGGATTCATATATATATATATATATATATATATATAGGGTGGTTCAAAAAGAGACGTCCAAGAGAAAAATCTAGATGCCTCATATGATTACCTATCCAAATTACCGCCATCTACACGGAGAGAGAGAATTAAATGTTAAAAATTACCGTGCAGTAACGGTAACCAGATGACAACCCTGAAACTTCGCTTATTATTACTGAGTAAAACACAGATTTTCACGAAAATAAAATAAAATTTCTTCTTCAGATAGAAAATTTTACCAGATTTTCTAGTAAATTTTGATGTGTAATAAAATACGCAAAACTTAAATTTAAAAAATATATAATATCAGCGAAATTTTACAATGCATTTTATTATTTTATGCCTTTCAAAAATGTCTATAAAAAAGTATCGTCTTTATAACAGTTATTTTAAGATTTATTATAAAATTTAATGACTGTTATTGGAAAATGTATTATGCTCTCGGTAAAAATTATCGTGCACGCTACCCTTCTTGTATAGTAAAATTTTAGCTACTCATTTGAAATTTTCTGTAACGTGAGTTAAAAAAAACTTGTCGCATACGAATTATTATGCTTTTCTCACTTGTCACCACATTGAAATATATCACGGTAATATTTACCGTGAAATTCACGACAAAAATTACTTTTTAATTCTCTCCGTGTATGTTCTACGATTTTTTTTACTTTTCGAGAAAAAAAGCATTATTTTATTTTCCTCTTTTGTGCATGTACTTTCCTCACGATTTTTTATTGCTTGTGTTATCGTTATGAAGTGCACTATTTAACAATGCATAAATGACCAACTGAACACTAACGTTGATGCACTAGATTTCGATCAAAACGTAAAAAAAAAAAGAGGTGACTTTTCGGACCACCCTGTATACAGGAGTCACACCGAATTGCATAGAATAAATCGTCACGGATAAGATCTCTCGCTCTCCAAAGAGTGAAGCCAAAAAAAAAACTCCGATAAAACGACGAAATCCGCGCTCGAGATCTTTATTATACGCAACTTGCTTCTTGCTTTTTATTGTTTCTCTTTCTTGCGACTATCGCGAGAGCTTTGCGCGAGATTATCACCGAGCGTGCGAGATCGGGTCGCGACCGCACCCGCGCTCCACCACCCAAAATGAAATGTGCTCAATTTATTGTATATGTCGTTTTTTTCTTTCGCTTCATCGACTAAATTCCGGCCTGCAAGATCACGAAAACGATAAGAAAAAAGCGCCACGAGGAGGAGAGAATAGAAAAGCAAGGGCGAGAGAGAGAGAGAGAGAGAGAGAGAGAGAGAGGAATTAGTGCATTATTCCGCCAACTTGATTATTATCGGTATTATTATTAACCTCTAATTGAATGACAATAATAATTATTCGTATTACTATTTCTGCACTCCGATTTAATAATTATCATTATTATTATTAAATTCCAATTGCATAAAAATTATTATTATTATTAAGGAGTTACGGGGGTTTGAAAATTTCAAAAAATCCATTTTTTAATTTTATTATCTAATTGTACAATATTACTAGAATATTCTCTCAAAGTTCTAAGTCAATCGGAGTAAAAGTCTAGGAGAGAGAGGGAATTCCTTTTGAAATTCCCCCCGTTGGGAAAGACCGGCCGGGAGCGACGCATTTTTCTCAAAACACTATTTTTGAAGGCGGTGGACACGATTTCTCAAAAACTAATGCACCGATCTTATTGAAGTTTTGCACACTTCTTTAAAATAGCATTGACTAGTGATTAAACGAAGGTTTTTTTTTCGATTACAACTAATTTTACAAGGCTATACGTAGTGTAAATTGTACCAAAAATTGAACTACTTTGCATACAACTCTGCCAAAAATTCAAATTTCAATTTTTTAAAAAATCCTTCGTTCAATCACGAGCTATACTTATCTACTAACAGAAAAAATTGGTTTTTCAATTTCCTTTTTTTCAATAAAGCTTTCATGAGTTATCCTGACCACCACGAGGACACTTTTTTTTTAGGGGTCTTTGGAAACCAGGTCCCACCGGCTGAATTTCCCAAATTTTTGGATGAAATTTTCTTTAAAGATTGTTGAAATGTTGCTCTTTTGTGTGCTTAACATTTTGAATGAAATAATTGATATATTATATTTTTTAAAAATAGAGAAAATATGCTTTTTTTTGGCTTCGAAACCCACGTAACCCCTTAAGCTCCAATTCAATAAAAAGTATCATTATTATTAAACTCTAATTAAATTATAACAATTTTTAATGTTAGTCGATTTGTTTATGTTGTTTATAATTGGGAAAGTAACGATCTGTCGTACTGTTCGTATATCAGAGCGATCGAAGAAATGTCCTCGCGCGTTTCGCTGTGCACGACGATGCGAGCGCCGAAATTCGAACGAGCGATAAAATAAAGAACGCGCCCGTGCGCACGCTTAACTTACGAGGCAAAGTATAAAATAAGCGTATGCATTTTCCATTTATGGTATATATTGTGCATACGTGAACGATTCACACGTATGTATGAATCAGATTGAGAAAGGGCAACTTCGAGTCTCGTTTTTTTTTGTCGGATTTATTAGAGTGGCGAATATTGAAGGTGGCCGGCTGCATTAGAGAGTTGTGTGAGAACGTACCTGTGGACATACATATGTGGAATATTCACAAAGATAATAATAATAATTATTATTAATATATATAATAATTATTAATTAATAATAATTATTAATTAGTAATAATTATATATTATTATGAATGATATTAACAACAATTCATTATCAATAATCATAATTATTAAGAGTCGTATTAATAGTTATTAATATGATTATTTTATTTATATATATTAGTACACACATCCCTGTGAATTATTTCATTCTCGCTATTTTTTAATGATTTCGAGCCGTGCAGTATAAATAAAGAATTGCGAGAGAGATTGCGACTACATCAAGAAACTTTCGCAAAAGGACTTGCTCAAGATTTCGAAATCACGAGCTTTCATATATTCAAACTTGCCCCTAATCTCTGTAAAGTCTTTTCTCATTTTTTCAATATATATATATATATATATATATATATATATATATATATATATTACAAAAGTTACACTCTCAACTTAAGGACTTCCAATCTTTTTTTTCGTGCGAAAAGTAAAAAGATTTCATCCGGAGTTCGTGATTCATAGCTCGGGGGTGCACTCTCAACGAGCGCTTATATAGGCAGTCTCGACGAGAGAAACTTACGCACCTTCGTATATACGGGAGTCTTTCCAGTCGTTTTTTCCGATTTTTCTTCCTTTCGGCGAAAAAAAAAACTGGACAGCCAAAAAGTTAGCCATATTTTACATGAATCTGGTCATAGGGCTACACGAGATGGGAGTCGGGGGCCAAGGCGATAAAATCAGACTTTCATGAACTATATATACACATATATTATATATATATATATATGTGAGGAATCAGAACAAAATGTGTTTTTGAATTATTATTATCATAACGAGGTGGCAACTTGACGTAGGTAAGGTTTCTCGAGACATTTCCACAAGGTGCAGCAGTTCCTTATATACATATACACATACGTATTTACATACAGATAGACATTATTATTATCTTTATATATATATATATATCCACATGTGGGTGTGCGTATACGAGCAGAAATGCATCTAAAATGGAACGAAGATATACGAGACAGTTCTTGCAGTTCACCATTTTTGTTTCGTTCGTCTTTTTTTTCTTTTTTTTTTCAAATATTCTTAACAGGTTGCCCACAACAACAACGGCGACTATTTTCCAAGGATGTCGATATTGCCCGTACGTGCAAATGCTATCGGAATAGTTCTCCTCCACCTCGCCACTCTCCGCAATTCCTTGTAGTTTACACGGTACACGAGGATCAAAGTGTCAAGAGAAAATCCGACCGTGTGGTCGAACCCGCGCCCGCAAGACTTGAGAGCTTTTGTGGGAATTGCACATTCGTGTACCTTCCCACATATGTATATATATATATATATATATATATATATATATATTATATATTAGAACTTGTAGGTAGGTATTTACAAGCGATTGTAGTCGAGCGTATTGTACACGTACATAGAAGCCTATATACGTACAATATGCGAAATACACAACGAATCGAAACGAATTCGAAAAGATCTCGAGCCAATATTGCTTCTCGACATGTATCAGGCAAGGGAGAAGAAATAACAATCAGCGAGAAAATTGCTGTTGGACATATCACTAGCGATATCCACCTGAGGTTAACATTTCTTCGTCGGGCTATTTCCATGTAAAATGGACTCGGGTCAGATGAGCAGAATATAACGCGTCTTTGAGGGGGGGGGGAAGATTTTATATCCGGTGATATAAACGTTTTTAAAGTGCAATTATATTTTCATAGAGTGAGGATCGTTTGCTCCTTAAGGGCAAAGGCATACGAAGGGGCATTGGAATTATAATATGGAAATCGGAAATAGGTGGCATATTAAACGCATAGAATATATTTTGGGGCCTATTCTGTCCTTTTCTTATCGATAAGTGTCTTTCCAAAGGGCGTTGTCTACTTTCTTTATATATATATATATAAAGAAAGTACAAAAAAAATATATATATATATATACACGACCGGTGAAAATTTTCCGGGCAAAAATTCAAAAAAGTTCCGGAACCATTTTTTATGCCATTTCGCCGATAGTTGACATAAATGAATTTAACAAACGGCATTTTGAAGGGGAGGAATTCACCTTCATTCTTTTTTTTTGAAATGTTTTTTACTATTTTTTTACTATTTTTTTACGACTAGTACCCTTTTTCGAAAACGACCATTTTTCGCCTCTTTTTGTTCCTTTTCTGATGCACCCCGTTTAGCGACAAATTTTTTTTTATGCATTTCTTTGACCGAAATCATAAAGGGGGAAGCTCATGCTTCAATTTTTTTTTTTTAACCTTCGTATGATTTTTTTTCTAAAGATATCTTGATTTAAAAAAAAAAAAAACAAAGAGACAATTTGAAAAATAACGTCCAACGTGAAAACGACAAGGATTCAAGGAAAACCTCAAGATAGTAAAAAGTTGAATCGGTTTTCGTTGAGTTCGCGAGAATTTTTCAGATTTTTTCGAAATTTTTTTTTTTCACCTATTTTCGGTAAAAAATCAGATGATTTAATTACCGTTATTTGAGCAAAAATATCGAAAAAAAATCTGAAATAATTCTATTGCGTTGAAAATAGAAAAATAAAATTTTTTCCTCTCTTGAAATTTTACCACAAACCCCTTGGTTCTCGAGTTACGGTCATTAAATCATCTGATTTTTCACCCAATAGGTGGAAAAAAAATTCGTAAATAATCTGAAAAAATTCTCGCCAACTCAACGAAACCCGATTCAACTTTTTACTATCTTGAGGTTTTCCTTGAATCCTTGTCGTTTTCGCGTTAAACGTTATTTTTCAAATTGTCTCTTTTTTTTTAATCAAAATATCTTTAGAAAAAAAATAGTACGAAGCTTTAAAAAAGAACAAAATTGAAGCTTGAGCTTCCATCTTTATGATTCCGGTCAAAGAAATGCATTAAAAAAATTAATGGTCCACCAGAAAAGGAACAAAAAAGGCGAAAAATGTTCGTTTTCGAAAAAGGGTACTAGGCGTAAAAAAAATAGTAAAAAATTAAAAAAAAAAGGAATGAAGGTGAATTCCTTCGCTTCAAAATGCCGTTTATTAAATTCATCTATGTCAACTATCGGCGAAATGGCATAAAAAATCGTTCCGGAACTCTTTTGAATTTTTGTCCGGAAACTTTTCGCCGGTAGTGTACATATATAATAATATTAATAGAATATAATAGTGGAAAATAATACAAACAAAATGATAATTGACATACATATCGAAAAATAATATATATATATATATAATATATAAGAAAAAAAGGAAGAGCGAGAAGTGCGCGAGCAGGAAACAATAAGTCACAGCTGGCTCGCGATTCTTCATAATACATAATTAAATGATAATACGTCACGCCCAAGTACACTCGGTGAGCCAGCTGAAATTTCGCACACGACTGGTCCCCAATGTCATCCTGTGATCGACGGAAACAGCTTTTCACTTGTCGAAATCATATATTTCATAATGTTTGCATTGCTAATTAATTCCGATATTCGATGACACGATTGTGCCATAGTAATCGTGACATTTTGTGTTCACAATTAAGTCAACTCGCCTTTTCAACCATTGTCAAAGTTTGAAACTTCCTAAAACTTGATGTTTCAACTGTTCATTGTATCGCGGATTTTTATCTATGAACTTCGGCGATGTTGTTCTAAGGATAACGCCTCCTTTATCCGTGAATGATATAGTAAAGGATAATGTGAAGGATACTTCATCCGTAAAGGATCAAGTAAAAAATATTTCATCCTGGAAGGATAAAGTAAAGGATAATTGAGGGATGCTTTATCCTTAAAGGATAAAATAACGAATATATAAAACATACGTGAAGGATCCTTTATTTTTAAAGGATACATAAAGGATATTTATCCTAAAGGGATACATAAAGAATGCGTTGTCCTAAAAGGATACATAAAGGATGTTTATCCGTTCACGAATATATAAAAGATACTTTATCCTTAAAGGATAGATAAACGATACTTCAGCCTTAAAGGATACATAAACGATACTTTAGCCTTAAGTGTTTAAGGATAATCAAAGGATACCGTACCCTTGAATGACATGTTAAGAATAGTTTATCCTTAAGGCCTCAGGCCACTCTAGGATTTACCAAAAATCGATTTTTCTTTTTGATAAAAATGTACCTTAGTACCTATAAAATTATATTCCAAAAGATTATGGATGTGAAAAATCTCAAAGTAATCGATTTTCGAACTCATGTCGTGACTTTCTACTAACTTTAAACGCGTTTATCTCAAAACTACATTTTTCACGTCGGTCGGACTCATAAATCAAACAAATTTCAACCGATTCACTTGAAATTTTAACTGTATATTTAGAATTACATTTTCTGAGGAACTACGTAGGATTTTTTAAATTATATTGCATAGTTCCTTTTCATAAAAAATTTTGTGACGATTTTCTCATGGCATTTTATACTTTTTGTTTTAGAAATGCGCCATTTTGACAA
The DNA here is from genome assembly GCA_963932345.1 of Ophion ventricosus. Lineage (NCBI taxonomy): Eukaryota > Metazoa > Arthropoda > Insecta > Hymenoptera > Ichneumonidae > Ophion > Ophion ventricosus. The sequence continues at coordinate 10,547,274 of OZ010714.1, read as the reverse complement.
AAAACAATATATCAAAAAAATCCTACGTACTTCTATAGCTATTCTTATATATAATCGAAAAAAACTTTAGTGTCTCATCATAACTCAAAAATTATAGGAGCTGTTGGTCCGGCCGTTGACCTTCCAGATATAAAGGCGTCATCGGAAAAATGTTGCACAGTGGCCATTTTGACACGTATCGCTGTGAAAAACTAATTTTGTATAGTCAATTACGTGTATAATGAAACCCCTACTTTGTAATTCCGATTTATTTTATGGTTTCGCTGAAAAAAAATCACAAAATATGCCTTTTTTGGCCTCTAGAGTGGCCTAAGGCCTTAAAGGACAACGTAAAGGATACTTCATCTTCAAAGGACAAAGTAAAAGATACTTTATCCTCAAAGCTTAAATAAGTAAAGGATACACTATCCTTAAAGGATAAAGAAACGAAGCAGAGAAAACAAAATTCGAGACCATGGGGATTGAGGCTGTAAAAGTGCATCGCCCCCTAAAATCCTTACGCCTTATCTCGTGAAAAGCCTCGTATGTATATCGAAAGTATCAACTCTGACGTGTATTGCTTCGCCAGTAAAATGGCAATGTATCCTCCTTCACACGCGACAGACCGTGAATATACAGGAGGCTGGATCTCCTAGCATTACGAGAAAGAGCTACTGGTGAGGACAATATACGACAGTGCACAATGCCACCTTCATGGACGAATGTTCTTTTGTCACGGAATATAGTGACGAGATAGCACATAGATATACGTCTATGAATATTCTCTTGCATGCATACATATATGTATATGTGAAAAGGCCATTTCAAATCTTTCACCTGTGATTTTGTAAGGATGGTCCTTGAAATAACCCTAACATAAATGCTTCCATTTATCTAGACAATTCTGAAGTCATTGGGCCGTTCATTGCGTTGAGTATAGGTACAATGGGCTGCAGGGATAGTCCTCGAAATCAACTGTCTCAAAGATCACCTTTCCCCTCATATATACATATATAGTTCTAGGTGTCAGCCAGTTGTTGTGGTTCTTGAGAAAATCATTTACGGCTCTTTCTCCCGTTCTTTTTTTTTTGTTTTTTTTTTTTTTATAGTGACGTCTACATAGATACGAACGCTCGCGGAAAATGTTTCTCCGTGTACTGACGTGACGTCAGATCGTAATTTTCCTTAGAGTGAAAAACCAAGACCTACACACATTGATGGAGCGCAGAATAATCCTTCCTTCCTTCGTGCTACTACGTACGTAATGTTCGCACTTTTTCGAACTCGCGTGTCGAATAAAAATTACCAAGGTTTTATCCACCATTTTATTAGCGTATTTTCCTTTACCCGTGCAGAAATGTGACTGAGCATTTCCTACTTTGCGTCGGGCCCTGGCCAGGCTTGCCTCGTGCGATTCACCTGACCGGGCCCTTTCACGAAACAGACCAGAATGATCACAAAATCGTTTTTTATGGCTTACGCTCTATATTTGAAAATTGCAATATTCTGACTGAAATACATTGCGATCGAGTACACTTTCACGTACAGCCCGCCAGAACATTGACATTTCCTGATAAGTGAAGCTCAAGTGTCTAAAGCTGCTTTACTGTTTACCACATCGAAGATATTTATAATTGATTAGGATGAAAATAATACAGCTGTTTTGATTCTATTCACCATTATAAGCTTCTTTTCCATCGATGATAATCTACGAGAATAAAAATGCTCATCATAAATAATGGTATTACAGCAAGTATTAATTTGAACATAACGAATAACCAAATTATTTGATAAGACAAAAAAGTAAAGGAGGTGGTTCGTGGTTTTTAAAATTGACGTCACCTTGTCAGGAAATATAAAAGTTTTGGCCGGGAAGACATTATCCGTATGTATTTCGCCAACAATCCGCTAGGTGGCTTCGAGCGAAGTGTTTCGCGTAACCAAGGTACCGTGTACTACGACGATGAAACTTCAACCCTTTGTTATATCACGAACAGCGTGCACATTAGCTTATGATTTTGTGATACTTCTGAAATAATAAGTATCGGTACGACCTGATGCTATTTATTTTACTCGGGTATATCGCCAAAAGCCCTTTTCCAGTACTTGATCATTACTCTATCCGTCCGCCGGTTTATTTCTTATGGCTCTGTCAGTACACTATCACCTTTCGCGTCATTTCGCAGCGATTTTCCGATCCCTTTTCTCGTCAGTTCCTGATCAGTTCTCGAAAAAGGGAACGGCGGATCAGCGTTTGGCCTAAGACCTGATACATGGTCAACCTCATCCTCATTGGACAGCCTGACCATAGCTTCATATTATCTAGGGAAGGCAAAGAGAAGGGGCAGTACTTTATCCCGACCCAAATTTCTACACAAATATTGGGTCAGATGTTACGCCTTCCCAAATTTTCTGCTGAGCTTGCTAGAAATTCTTCCTAGGAATATGTACACATAAGTGTCTATAAATATATATATACCAGGTCTGTAAATATGAAACCGGAATTTGCTCATAGATGGCCCTAGCTGTCAATGAAGTTACCGTTAAGTCGCGTCATTGGCGCCATTTGTTTTGTTGACATCTAACAAAGATTTTTAACTCACAACAATACAAGTTTCATACCCCAACGTAGTTTGTTATAGCGTTGAACATATCGAATTTTGTGCCTGGAAATTACGATTTGCGGACAGCATTAATTTTCTGTTACCATTTGAAGAAAACTGCTGCAGAATCGCATCGAATGCTCGTCGAAGCTTACGGTGAGCATGCTCTTGGTAAATCACAGTACTTCGAGTGGTTTAAAAAATTCAAAAATGGCGATTTTGACGTGAGTAACGAAGAACATGGGAGGCCACCGAAAAAATTTGAAGACAGCGAATTGCAAGTATTGTTGGATGCTAAAACCTGGTGAAACTGTTAATACTGAATGCTACTAACAACAAATGATCGATTTGAATCAAGCTTTACGTGAAAAAACGATTAGAGTATCAAAAAAAAAGGCAACACAAAGTGATTTTGCTTCATGATAATGCACCATCACACACAGCAAAACTGGTCAAGGAAACGATTGATGCGTTTAGTTGGGAAATACTTTCGCATGCGGCTTATTCACCAGACTTGGCTCCATCCGATTACCACTTATTTGCATCGATGGGACACGAACTTGCTGAGCAGCGCTTCACTTCTTACGAAAATGTACGAAAATTGCTCGATGACTGGTTTGCCTCAAAAGAGCAACAGTTTTTTTTTGGCGTGGCATCCACAAATTGCCAGACAGGTGAGAAAAATGTATAGCTAGCAATGAACAATACTTCGAATAAAATATGTTTCATCATTTTCATACAATAAACGTGTATTTTCTATACAAAAATTCCGGTTTCATATTTACATCCCTGGTATGCCTATACATTGCATTGAGACACTATAAGTATTTGTATACAAGTCCACTACGGGAACGGTTGGAGCGTCGACTTGTCCGCTTTCTCTCTCACTCTCTCTCTCTCTCCTTCTCATTTGGAAATTTTAATTACAATCGATTGTGACTCGGTGGCCGGGTTAATATAGAGGTTGTCAGGCAGCGAGCACAAAGTCAATCACTAACGCGAAGAGAGACGGAGAGGGGGAGAGAGAGAGAGAGAGAGAGAGAGAGAGAGAGAGAGGGAGAGAGAGAGAGAGAGAGGGAGAGAGAGAGCGAGAGAGAGAGAGAGAGGGAGAGAGAGAGACGGGGCTAAAGCACACATTGCCTATGATCAGGGCTAAAGGGTTAGCTCCGAAATATCAAATTCATATATACATACATACATCATCATTCGTATATATGTACTTATATATAAGGGTACATACGTATACACGAGTGTTTGAGTAATCTGAGCAAATACGACGGTCTCGATGAAAGAATCTATATTTACACGTTTTACGGTAAACGCTCGACGCGATATTACTGCAAGTAGAGCATGCAATGTCGCATGGATATATATACATATATTTGTATATTATCATTATTATTATGTCATATATATGAATTATATACACTAGTAGAATTATGCTGGACATTTTTTTTTATTTCTCGAAAATTCGTTACTGGTAATTTATATTTTGTAATTTTTATCAAATAAATTTGAACATTTATGAAACTAACCATGTGCAAATATCAAGTAGAAACATTAGAGATTAAAATAAAAACATTACAGTATCATTTCGGCATAGCAGAATATACATTTTTTGCGTAAATAAAAAAAAAAAGCTAATTCCTATTAAAAGTGTTCTAATGAAGTGATTTCTACTAAAGATTACTATTAAAAGCGTACTAGTCTACTAAAAGCGCTATTATTTCTGAGTTCTAACGTATACCTTTTCGAGTTTTTAGGCATTACACTTTCCAATTGAAGCCTTTCCTATAACTCTTTACCCACACTTTGCTAATCTAACCTAACTTTCGTTGCGTCCACAGCTGTCTTAAGCTATACTAAACCGCATTTGTCGAGGGTACGGAGGAACTGTGTAAATTTGATAATAATTCCCAAAATTCACTTATTTTTTCCGCTGTCTACTCGGATGTGCCCCCTTAAAAATCGATTGGAATCACATCACTAAAAATCTATTATAATTATCGTTTGTTATTTATTTTACTGCACTTTGCAATAATATCAGCACACACGTATACGATCACGACCCGTGCGGAAATTGAGTTCAGGCTTTAATCGGGCACATCTTAATTTTCCCTAAATTTATTAAGGCCCTAGTCTGGAAGCCTCACATGGGCCATCACTGGACGATCACACTTTGCTACCGAGGGCCATTGAAGGCAAAATAACCATAATTTATACTGATTTGGCCCTATAATAGCAAAGTCTAGTAGTATCGGGGAAATTGCTAATAGGGAATCTACAACTACACCCCTTGAAGGCCCTTACTTGGTCTTCGTACTTAGACAATTGTTTTAGTCAACCTACCTGCCCTGCGATTCCCTAATAGGGGCCCGGTCCAGCTCTTTTACGGAAAACCCTCCTATGGAATCCACAAATAATCCATTTAAGGCCCCGAATTGTTTTAGCTATTACCGTGCCAATTTTCCGCACGGGGAAGCGTGCAGGTTACGTTTCAACACGCCGAGTTGTTTTCGCGTGACTTTTACACATATATTCGATTCGAACGTGGTAGGAATTCCCAAACGGCGTTCATCGGGAAACAGTGCAGAATTCAATTGGATCCCAATGAGGATTCCCCATGTGCGGTGTCCCTATACAAATGTGGATGCATCTTGGGACTCCCCAACAAATTTGTGCACGGTTATTGAAGAGTATTCGTTCATTTTCTCTAAATGCCCATACGGTAACTCTGTTCAATACAGATCTGCTGAGTACACGGTTCACAATGGCAATGGGCCTTCGTGTCAAAGTCGTGCAGCGCTAAAGTTTGGAGTACTGGAAAGTCCGCTTAAAAGGTAAAAAAAAACAACGTTTGGGTTAACACATGTGTTTTTCTTGCGACACGTGTCAAGGTGGTTGAAACAAATGGGACCGCACCTTCGTGCCTGATTGGGCTTGCTTTACGACGAGGGCACTTCTGTCAGATGACTTGGCACAAGTTGAGTGCAGCTTTTTTGGTTTTTTGTCTACGAAATTGGAAACAAGTCACGTGACGAGGGTGAGGTTGAAGGGGCAAGGGACGGAACCGTGGAAGCTCGCGAGGATGTGGGAAGGAACATTAGAAATAAAGAGACGAAAAAATATTTTAGAAGGAAAAAATCTCGAGGATAAATGTGGAAGCGATAAAATGAAGAGAAAACAGGCCTCGGATGCGTTTCGTTGTGCAGACACATATGATAATCTCGCCTACTTTATTGTCGTAGGTCGCGAGGCGAGGATGCTAATGAGAGGAATTGTGAGACCGGAAGTGGCGCGGAGGACGCGGAGATTGTTGAACCTGCGGTCACGTGATCCGCGAAGTATTGCAATATCGTCGAGCCCGCGAAAAAAAGTGGGGACAATGCTGCAACCCTATATTTTTCTTATCGGGATCGAGAAAAAATCCATGATTATTCGTAAAAAATGTCGATACTCCAATTCGCATAAATTCAATTTCTATAATTAAAGGGCTTTGATTCTTAAGGGGTAATGTCACTCGAGGATTTTCAAACTTTCAGAAAAGAAAAGAAAGTGGACAATGTTAATTTGGAAGGCCAAGTGTATGGTGTTGGGATTGCAGATTAAAGATAATCGAAAATTTCTATTGGTAAAAGTTCATTTAAAAGGGATTAGGCCACCTTGGCGCTCGGAAAAAAAGATATAAAAATTAAACATTTTTTGACACGAATATTAAATGTATAAAATAATGTTTATTCACAAACTCATTGTAGTTTTATCAACGGATTTGTTTTTTAATTAAAAATGACGGAGGTATAAGTCATCTAGTTAGACCCTCTTTCCAAAATGGTGGACAAAGTATCCCGAGATCTACTCAACCGATTTTGATGAAACTTATACCACATATTCTTTATAATATTATCTAGGATGTAGCATAGGATTTTTGAAAATTGCATACCGTATTCATTTCTTATTAATTTTTAAAACTCAAGATTTTGGTAAAAATCGGAGTTTTTTTTAAGCAGCTGTAATTTCTACAAGAAAATTTAAACATTTTTGTCCCTATGCTACACTTTAGCTGTTACCTTTCTTTATAAGATTTTTTTTCTTCATTTTTCAACCGATGCCTGATAGAGAAAAAAATTCCACGATTGGCAAGGATTTTCTAAAGAGGGTCCTATACTAGACGACTTATATCTCCTCTATTAAAAAATTTGTTTCCATCCGGTTTTTTTTTTATTTGTTCATAAAACTATAATGTATTTGCGAAAAATAAAAATTATTTCATTTTCAAAAATTATTTCATTTAACAGTCACGTAAATTTTTTATTAATTTTTATACATTTTTTCCAAGCGCCAAGGTAGTGTAATGTCTTAAGCGCGTTTTCCTCAAAGTCATGTATTTCAAACTGACCAGAAATATAACTCAGTCTAATATGCACCGATTTCCTTGAAATTTTCAACGTATCTTCTTAGCTGCATTTTCTCTAACACTACGGAAGGAATTTGCAATTGGTTATTAACTTTTTTCTTTATAAAATATTATTTATGTAATTTTTTGCTCCAAAACGCAATCTTTCAATTAAATCTGCACCACCTTTGTGAAAAAAATTATTTTATAATTTCCGCAAGCAATTCCATAGCATTTGGTATATATTTTAAAGATTTTTTTTGTTCTAGGTTAAAAATTACAGAGGAATCCCTTTCGGCCGCGGAAAAATTTTCACGAGAGGTACTCTGCGATCTTGGACTCTAACGTCGCCTTTTTCAATAAAAAAAATTACAAAAAAAATGTTTCGCACTCTTAAAATGATGTATAATAAAGTATTCCAATTGAACTTTTTACCGCCGCCTTGTACTCGTTAAAAAAGTTCTTAAAATTAGCCTTTTTTAAGAGCTAGAATGGCTCGACCCCTCAAAGGGTTTTGATGGTTAAGGAAATTGCGATAAAAATGTATCGTTCGTTTGGTATTCTCTCGTTGTAGGCTCTCAACTCTGTGACGTGATTTTTTTTTCACCGTTTCCCTCGATCTTGAGGAAAGCTCGATTAACGATCGATCGTAACTCGAGCGAATCGCTTGGGCGCCAACTTCGCGAGTGTTTTATTCAATATCAAAGTTATATTTCCCCTGGCGCGAGCGCCAGTTGACTCGATCGCTCGGTGCTTACGTATTCGCCGTGTACACCTCGTAACGCCGCGTATATTATCGGGGCTCGTAAATACATTCGAAGATGCAGTGAACACTTGAACGCAGTGGCAATAATTCAACGCACAGAACGATTGTGTGCGGATTTTTTTTTTTCCACTTCCAATAATCCGTCGAGGCAATTTAATTATTTTGATAATTTAAAAATTAACAAGGAAATTTCAGAAAACGATTGAATAAACTTTCGAATAGCTGTTACGTCTTATTTGGGTGGAGCTTTGCGCAAACCTTCTTTTTAACAATATGTCTCTTTGCCTAAAAGAATTTTTGGTGGATCGCAATAGTTTTCGGAAGATCGAATTTTGAAAGTTGATAAATCAACGCGCGTGTATATCTATATATATATATCATACCGTGCTACTGCTATCGCTACTTTATCAACATGATCGACCCACAAAATCCAAACAAACACAATCGAGACTAAACAATCCCGAACAAAACCCAAACCAAACCCGAACAATTCCAAACAAAGCTCAAGGAAAAACAAATGAGCCTCTACCGAACCCAACCAAGCCTAAACAAACACAACCAAGCTTTAAACAAACCCAAACACATACAACCCGTGCGGAAAATTGACAGGGCATCTCTAATACAATTCAGGGCCTTCAAGGGATTATTTGTGGATTTCATAATAGGGTTTTCCGTGAAAGAGCCTAACTGGGCCTCTATTAGGGAATCGTAGGGTAGGTAGGTTGACGAAAACTATGGTCTAAGTACGGAAAGCAAGTAAAGGCCTTTAAGGGGTGTAGTTGTGGATTCCCTAGTAGCGATTTGCCCAATACTACTACCATAAACTTTGTTAGCATAGGGGCAAGTATAAATTGCTTGACTAAAAAATTTGTGGCGTAATAATTATCGAGATCGATTAAATATAATAATTAAACTATGCGTTTAGTAGACGAGCTGTGATGCCTTGAACCAGCACGCATGCAGTGCGTTCATTGGAACAACGCGGGATCAAACGTGTCAAAATATGCGACAGAATTCTAAGCCTCATATGTATTGAAATAACACATTTCTTTTTCACAGTGCACGCACTTAAGCATATGGCTGCAATAATTTGTTATGAGGCACCGTTCAGGCAATTTTAAAGGCCCTGGTTATTTTGCCTTCAATGGCCCTCGGTAGCAAAATGTGGCCGACCACTGATAGCCCATGTGAGGCTTTCAGACTAGGGCCTCAATAAATTTAGGGAAAATTAAGATGGGCCCGATCAAAGCCTGAACTCAATTTCCACACAGGAACCGAGCCCACATAATCCTAAACCAACGTTTGGTTCGGCCAAGCAAAAAATTCCTGTTTTACCAGGATAACGCTCGGGTTCACACGTGCATGGTTGCGGGGTCAAAATTGGACGAATTGAAGTCTGAATCGCTTTCGCACCCACCCTATTCGCCAAATACAGCTCCCAGCGACTTTTTTCTATTTGCCAATTTGAAAAAACATCTGGGAAGATACAAGGGGGGTCAAGTGCCGAGGTGAAAGACGCTGTAAACCAGTATTTTTCGGGTTTAGACAATCAATTTTTTTCTGACGGTTTGAAAGGTTGGGTCAAACGTTGGGCCAAATGTATCGAGTTTGAAGGGAGACTACGTCGACGAATAAATTTAGTTTTGCTTCTAAATAAGTGTTTTTCTTAAAAAGGCCGAAAACTTTTCAAATGACCCTTCTATATAAAAAAAACCCATAGTACTCGATATTTATTTTGTCCGTAAAATCCACCAATAGATAAGATGGCAACAAAAACACGCTACGATCTCAAAAACGAAAATTCAATTCAATCATACCGGATCGTTATCATTCGGAGCGACGTAAGTTTCACAAAATTATTACCAGGAAACATGTAAGATTTAATGAATGTCTTGGGGTGTTTCTCGTGTTCGTTCGCTTTCCAAATACTTATTTCCATACGCGCCGTATGTCGCCTCGCCTGCTCGTTACGACTCTCTCTCTCTCTCTCTCTCTCTCTCTCTCTCTCTCTCTCTCTCTCTCTCTCTCTCTCTCTCTCTCTCTCTCTCTCTCTTTCTCTCTCTCTCGGTCTGCTACTACTGCGATGCGAGTTGTATCACGCGAGTATACAATCGAATCTTGGACGTTATCAGTCGACGCAAGGATATGATATGTCAGTGAGCATATATATATATATATATATATTATAGTTCAGCTTCGAAGAGAATCATATTATTTTGCCTGAACAGACAAAGCATCCGATACACGAACGATAAGAGTGAGAATATAAGGAGAAAGACAAAAGCGAGAACAAGAACGAGCTGACGACATTATTTGCATATTAGAATGATTTTATCATAACAATGATAATGACAGGGAGAAAAAAGGAACAAGAATACGAAGCCGAAGAACAACAATGATGGTAATGATAATACAGTGAAACTTGAGTTATACCTTTTGCAAGCGAGCATGACGTATAAACGAGAATAACGTAGAAGTGAAATACAGTATGTATCTAAAACGTTTTAGCATTTGAAAATGGCGATTAGTGCATAATTCGCGATGTTTTTTAATAGCAGTACCTCTATTATGCTGATGTTTGCTTTTCCAATTGAAAATCTGATTGGTTCTAATGAAATAATGAGCCAAATCAATTTGTTTAATATTCGTTTAGAATTTTTATTTAATCCGAGTTTGTAACATTAAAGCTTTGATGTTTTTATTAATACATGTTCGCATTAATAAGAGATATATAATGACAGTCAAGTAAATGCATACACAGTACGAACCCCGAGTTTTACAATGGAAAAAATCAAGGTACGGATTGTAAAACTTGTTTTATACTTGTCTGTTTTTTTTTGTGTCACAGAACACTGACTAAGCCTTCGTGGTCACCCTGGGTACAATCAACCCGTCGATCAATTTTTGGCGTAAATATATAATAGTTCCCGGCTGCGAATGGAACTGTACTCACCATCTTACCTGGAGTTTGAAGTATCCTCATACTATAAAATTGACCCTCTTCACGTGTCGGAATAAATGCCTTTTTTTGAAACGCGCACTATGCTACTAATTTTTTCCCAAAAGTAGCATATCTAAGAAGTATCACGTCCAAATTGTAGGTAAAAATGTTGAAAATTCACAGAACTATGATTTTTTTTAGCGAAAAAGTGTCTTTTTCACGTTTTCACCTCTTTATGAATTTTTTTTAACATCTCGCCATTTTATTTCTTATAAATAAATGTTTCGTGCATCATCTAGAAAGTTCAAAGCATGTTCCGTAATTTTTTGAACCACTTCGGACGGATAATTTGTTCACAATACTTTTTTGAAAACTGACTGGGTAGAATCGACCCAAGTGTGACCACCGCGATTGAATTTGGATATGTGTCCACGATGGTTAACATATAATGAGAAAAAACGGACTTCGAAACAGGCGAGCTTGCAAATTAAAATAAACTTGCGATTTCAACTAAACTTACTAAGCTGAAAACACCGATATAATAAAAAGCTTGTTTGAGAAAAAAACTTGATCGAAAAAAAAAACGTTCAGGCAGAAGTTACGAAAACTCGTCCTCTCTCTCTCTCTCTCGCTCTCTATCAACATTAATTTTATTTTCAGTGCACATAATCAATGTCGACTTTTATCGGAAGCTTTTTTTTTCTACAAGAAAAGAGGAAAAAGTCTCGCGTCGACACGAGGCGCCGATCGTCTCGCTGGGCTCCAAGACGAGCGTTTATAATTGCGAAACGCGACTTTGTCATTGACACGCAACGAGGTACGCAGTGACGACTCGCGCTAAACGAACCAATATGCTTTTTTTGCTCCAACAATATTAATCGAGCTATATTTCATGAAAAGACGAGCGGAGAGAGAAATTCGCGACGACCTTTAATTATCGTTATAAAATGAGTGCGTACATTACACGAGTAATTAACAAAGTGACGGGATATTTATCGGAAGATTAAAATAATGGATGTAACGAGAGAGGATCAAGTCTTTCTTACTCTACGTGCGCGTGGAGAATAGTTATATATATTAATATTATATTAGTTTTATTTTTATATTTAGTTATTTATTTACTTTTATTATTTACTTACTTATTTTATTAACTATCTATTATTATTATTATTATGTACATATGTACTATAGGAAATAGTACTAAATTCGAATAAAATGGACACGTGAAAAGGGAAGGACCCCGTACGATGAAACAGATGAAAAAAAATATCTATTAAAAAAAAACATGCAAGTATGTACTGTAAGGTTTTACATGCTTGATGATTTTTTTGGCATATTTCAGTATGTAACGGAAAAACATAAAAAATATCTAATTTACAAATATAAACTACTTTATTAAGTTCATTTTATTTATGAAAAGGATAGAAACTGGAATAGTTATGACTTATTAAAAGATATTAGATCTCATTGAGAATTGTCGTACTAGTATTGGTCAATATTATTAGTAAAAAGTTTTGCACAATTCAGCATCATTTTGCACAATTCTTTTTCATTAATTTCAGCACAAATGAAAAAAAAAACCGTTTCATTATTAGCATTATTCAAGATTAAAATGGAGATATATAGCATTATTGGAGATTACAATGATAAAAATCTTCTCAAAAAAATATGATTAATTCGCAAAAAAATATAAGGAAAAATGGGCCCACAATGAGACTCGTCTTAAAAATCATAAAATGAGTCACTCTATTTTAGAGAATTTTGTGAAAAAAATACAAAATGGCAACCATCTTTTAAATAAATCCTTTCCACTTTTGAAGCAGCAAATACGTGGTCCAGTACAAATGATAATTTTTTTCTTATTTTTTCATGAAAGTATGATTCAAAATGAAAAAAATATATACTGACATTTGTTGATATCTCAATTAGTTCAGAAGTTATCAGCGTTTAAACGTTTCCAAAACTTCCAAAATCACCATTTTTTTGGAAAATTATACCTCCTAAAAGAAAAGAGATAAAAATCTAAAAATTGGTGTGGATATTCCTTTCATGCGGTACAATTTTACAAAAAAAATCAGAAAAATAAAAAAATGGTCGGGGTCACGGGCTAGGTAAAATGGCATGGAATGTTTCATATATATATATACACACATGTGTGTGTATATATTTGGAAAAAATAATATTTTCAAGCAATAATGGTCCATAATAATAATATTTTCAAGCAATCATAGTCCATAGTGATGAGTGTTAAACACTATAAATTAGGAAAATAATAGTGCCATAAAATGTAAGTGAGAAATGAAAATGTGAATAAATTATTATTAAAAAGTCGAAAAGCCTTTACGAAAAAAACAGCGTAAAATCAATAAATGCATATAAATCAATAAAAAATATACAAATAAAAGAATTCGAATAAATATCTGAATCAATTTATTCCCTCATTGATGCTTCATAAACCCGGACGTAACGAATTAGCCATCGGAGCAAAAGCGAGAGATAGTAAAACTTTGCATTAAAAATGAGAAAAGAAAATGGGGTTTGTCGCTTGAAATTTTCTAAAAAAATTGCCTCGGGCATTTCGAATGCATTTTATTTGAAAATTTATACGTGATGGCATATATCACTTTTATATGGATTATTCAATTGTTATCTGTCCCACTTACCGACGAGTCGAACAACGAGTGCTAGTCCTGATCCTGCAGCTCGCAAACTCACTAACACTCCTTAGTTTCGTTTTTTTTTTTGGCTATTACATTTTCGATCGCAAATCATCGAGTTTCGATAAACTCTGATTTCGATCGTCAGAATGACCGCGTACGAGCGCGTAACACGTTGCGAGTCGCGGGTACACGGGACCGCGTTAGGCGGTCGAGAGGTATGCGCGCAACGTGCGTTTCCAGAACCTCGGGCGAGCGATTCTGCGGGAGAACACGCGGAGAGTCGCACGCGCGCCGCAGAGGTAGAAAAGTTTACAAGTCGAGGCGCACTGTCTCAGGATCGTTTAAAGAAGAAGAAAAAAAAGAATAAATAAAGAAAATAAAAGAGGAACTCGATCCTCGCTCGGCTTGTATCTTGTTCTCGTTGGCCGAACGGAGATCGACCGCGCGACTCGCGCGCGACCATAAAGGGGTTGATGCTCGTACTCGAGCAAAATTTAATCGTTTTTTTTTTTGTTCCTCGTCCTTCCAATTATTTATACTCACTGGAACACAGACGAATATCTCAGAAATATTATTATTCAAGAACTCAACATTTCGTAATTATTTCTTCATTGTCGATTTTTCTATCTTACGAAAGATTTTAAAAAAATTATTTATCATTCAAAGTAAGTCATTATTATTATCGAGAGTCTTTGGTTGAATTCTTAACGATACATATTAGCGAAAGGTGATCGAAGAAACGAATATTTCTTTAACCCTTCGTGGTCACACATCCAAATTCAATCGCGGTGGTCACACTTGAGTCGATACTACCCAGTCAGTTTTCAAAAAAGTTTTGTGACCAAACTATCCGTCCGAAGTGGTTCAAAAAATTACAGAGCATGCTTTGAACTTTCTAGATGATGTACGAAAAATTTATTTATAAGCAATAAAATGGTGAGATGTTAAACAAAATTCATAAAGAGGTGAAAACGTAAAAAAGACACTTTTTCGGCTCAAAAAATCATAGTTCCGTGAATTTTTTAAAATTTTACCTAAAATTTGGACGTGATACTCCTTAGATATGCTACTTTTGAGAAAAAATAGTAGCATAGTGCGCGTTTCAAAAAGAGTATTTATTCCGACATGTGAAGAGGGTAAATTTTATGGTATGAGGATACTTCAAACTCCAGGTAGGATGGTGAATACAGTCCCATTCGAAGCTGGGAACTATTATATATTTACGCAACAAATTGATCGACGGGTCGATTCTACCCAGGGTGACCACAAAGGGTTAATTAACAAAAATAATTAATCAGTATTAACAATATTGTTCATCGTTTATACGCGTTATTTATCTTTCCAATTAAAAAACATTACACAATTGCATTTGTATGCGATCGTGGTAAAAAAAAATTAGTAATTCAATATTGTGACTCCGACTACAAAAGTATAAATATTGAGGTATATTGACAAAAAAATTAATGAATATATATTGACTGGGAGCGCTGTTATGGTGACCGGCGTAAAACACGCCCCTCGCTGGTGGTGCCCATGATTGCATACAGTCGATTGATCTGAAACAAAAATTTCGAAGAGATTTTTGAAATGTAATGTATTGGGTCTATGCATAATTCTGTAGCGAAAATCGAGCAAATTTCAAACGCAGAATATTCACCAAAAAAAGCGATTTCAATCAATTGAATACTTTCCACTCTGTTCAATGGCTTTCTCCCATTTCTCCTCGAGCTTTATTATCCCTATTTCATAGAAGTCTTGAGATCTTTGGGCAAAGAAGTCATCCAAGTGGTTTTTGAGGACGTCCAGGGAACTGAAGGTTTCATAATTCAAACTGTTCTGTAACGCCCGGAACAAGGTATATTGTGAAGCTGCAAGGTTCGAACGCAGGTGGGATGTTTTGGTGCACGTGGGTGCACCAAAACATCCCACCCAAGCCGCAGTAACCTTTGCCGGGTCATTAGAGAAGCCTGTGGTCTAACGTTGTCCTGGTGCAATACTACGACTTTTCTGTTTGGGTTTGTTTGGGTTAATCAATCGTTCTGATTGGGTTTAATTGGGTCAATCAATGGTTTTGTTGGATGACAGCAACTCATAATAGGGTTCTTTCCAATCTCACCAGATAGATAACATGGCCTTCTTCGGGTGTAATCCTGCCTTTGTATTTTTTTGGAAAATAACAAATTAATTTGTCTACCTACAGATATGGGAACCCAAAAAAATAACCCTCCAAACCTCATTTCCATTGCTTTATTAGTATTGGGAGTATAAATTGATTCGGTCCGTTTTCAAGAGATGGCTCTGTCTGTTATGAATGTTTCATAGTGACAGCTGATTTCGGTGGTTTCAGAGAGGTTAGACATCTGTCAATAACATTCAGTTTATATCGCTTTGAGTTCCATTAAAAATCTTATTTTTTACTGTGTTGAATATGTCAAATTTTGTGTTAACTAAGCAGCATTTGCGGGAAGTTTTACTTTTCTGCTTTAATTGGAAGAAAAGTGCAGCTGAAGCGCATCGAATGCTTGTTGAAGTTTATGGTGATGATGCTTCAACTGATAAATCATGTAGGGAATGGTTTCGACGCTTTAAGAACGGTGATTTCAGCGTTCTTAAAGCGTCAGACAAGCCTCGCCCTGGACAGCCAAAAAAATTCGAAGACAATGAATTGGAGTTGAATGGATTGGCGATTCCATTACGGGCGATCGGTATAGACTACAATTGATTCGTTTGAGTCGTGCATTACGAGAAAAACGGCCGGAATACGAGCAAAGACATGACAAAGTTATTCTTCTGCATGACAACGCTCGGCCTTGTGTCGCAAAAGTCGTAAAAAAATATTTGGAAACGCTCAAATGGGATATTTTACCGCACCCGCCGTATTCTCCGGACATTGCTCCTTCTGATTACTGGTTGTTCCGACGGATGCAGCAGGATTTAGCAGGTCACCGGTTCACTTCTTTCGCAGAAATCGAAAATTGGCTCAAAACTTGGATCGCCTCAAAAGACGAGACTTTTTTTCGTGATGGAATTCGAAAATTGCCTGAGAGGTGGGAAAAAGTAGTAGCCAGCGATGGACAATACTTTGATTAATCTATTCATACCTTTTATTTTGAAATAAATGGATTTTTTACCACAAAAAAACGGTACGAATTAATTTGTACTCCCAATATTTGAAAAAAAAAATCTCAAAAAAATTCTTCTTTTCCGACCACCCAAACGTATCTAAAGCCTTAAGACGAATGTGAACACAACGGACGTTAGGTTAGATAAATGAAGTGCGGTTAGGGAGGAAAGGGTTAAATTGGGAAGGGAAATATGTAAAAACCCGCAAAGGTATGCATTGGAACTCAGGAAATAAATAATTAATTAATAATTAATTAATTAAAAATATGAATTAATAATTAATAGGTATGATAATTATTCAACTGTAAATTACATAATTGTATGTATTTATCGACACGCACACGCACACACACACACAATTATGTAATTTATAGTTGAATAATATCATACCTATTAATTATTAATTTATATATATATATATATATATATATATATATATATATATGACAAGTTGTCCTAATCCTGCAATTCCACGGATTGTGAAATCAACCCTAGCAAAATTTTCAATCGTTGATACTATATTTACATGTGTGTGCGCGTATTGGACATATATATACGCATTATTGTGTACTTATGTTTATGCATGGACGAAACCTAATACGAATCGTTCGGGTGAGTACCGGTTCGCCAACGCATTGATCCTACCCCCTGGTGGCTCTCGCCACACTCTAATTACACTAATTAAGGCAAGCTGACTCTCCAGTCCGGTATACATGTCTCTCGAGCTCGATATCCCGAGAAAAGCGATGGCGACCAAATTCCTATTCATGAATCTCGCCCTCTCTCTCGTTCCTTTCCTCTTTGGCTGTCTACCTGTCATTCTCTTTCTTTTTCCATGTTTCCTCTTCGTATATGAACCCGAGGTGGAACGAGTCGCTGCATTTTATCACCGATCTCGTCTACGCACTATTTTTATTACGCACCCCACATCATCAATCAACTATTTTTTCTTTTCTTGTAATTCACACCGGATTTTCCAGCACTGTATTCTGTGAAACCTAAGAAAAACTTGATAAAAGTGCGTCGTATGTATGGTAATGCAAACTTGATTCAGAGGGGCCGTTATTTCTGTTGGATCGAATGATGGCGAGCGATTAGAATTGATAGCGAATGTATGAGACGCGGAGTTAAGCTTTAACGATTTTTCTTCATGACAATGCTCCATCACATACGGCAAAACCGGTTCGCGACACTTTGGAAGCACTCAGCTGGGAAGTTCTACCCCATGCGGCTTACTCACCAGACTTGGCTCCTTCCGATTACCACTTGATTGCATCGATGGGTCACGCACTTGCTGAGCAGCGCTTTGGTTCGTACGAAGATGTGAAAAAATGGCTCGATGAATGGTTCGCAGCGAAAGGGGAAGATTTTTACTGGCGTGGTATTCACAAATTGCCCGGAAGATGGGAAAAATGTATAACAAGCGATGGAGCATACTTTGAATAAAGCCCCTTTTATCATTCTTCCGAATTTAACGTGTTTTTTTTTTAGAAAACAAATCCGCATTTCATACTTGTACACCTGGTACTATCGTCCCCTGAGGGAAATATAAAATATGTTTAAAGTATGGTTTAAAACACCATACATTTCTCTCATTGTGCCTTCTTGGAAAAATTAAATTAGGGGCCGGGTTGAAATTCCGAACTTTGAATGCTCCGACGATTCAAAATTCCTAATTTTAATTTTCCGAAACTACAAGTTACGTGAAAATCATGCCGGCGATAATCTACACAGTTGACTGTAAATAATGTAGAACGACTTAACGATGTTTAACTATCGTTGATTCTTATCGATATTTTTATTTTCGGAACTTTTCCCTGTACAAACCTTCGCCATTCAGGAAATCGAATTACTAACACTACAATTTTTCGGAAATATGGACTCTCTAATTATGGGAAGTTGATACTTGTTTTATGTGCTGTGTTTTCATGTCGACGCATTATCAGTCAGTCCCATCATTATTGTCATTTAATTCCTTAGTGTACTATTTTTTTCGGTTATATGATAATTCTGTTTACTAAATTTTGGAATTATAAATTTCCAGAAGTATTGAGTACTAGCTAATAAATTTGTAATTTTGAGCGTCCTGATCATTCAAAGTTCGGAATTTCAACCCGGCCCCTTAAATCATTTAATTATTAAATGGTCCATACTAATGGGCCATTATTAAATGGTCTCTAAGGAACTGTACTCAGTTCTCTCACTGTGGACTGAAAGCAACTGTGAATTGAAAGTGACAGAGATGAGATGTCAGATCGCAGCAAAGGCGAACGAAAGAACATTTGACATATGCATATCGTTCTCAATGTCACGCATGGCTGCATAAGTGTGTGACCTTGAAAAACTGAAACAAAACTGTGCGGTTCGAAAAAAATTATCGCCCCGGTGCATCCAAAATGGCTCTTGCTCGCGATTTGTCGTTTTCTCTTGATATGACTCGACCTTTTTCAATGTGAGCCTCGACGTAAACGTCGCAATATTTGGACTACCGTGAATAATCGTTGCAATTAGAGGGCCCAAGAGTGGTAAAGATCGAGACAGATATAAAAAAAAAGGTCAATGCTCATTAACCCCACGTGACCCCGGCTTTTTTCTGGTACTACTCTCTCTCTCTCTCTCTCTCTCTCTCTCTCTCTCCAAGTCGATCTGTAACCGCGACCAAGACACGGCCATTATTCTTCCTGAATTCCCCTTCCAGAACTACTTTTGTCCAGCCGCAAATTTGTCATGTCTCCTTATTTTATTTTACTTTTATTTTTATATATATATTTTTTTCGTTTCAATTGCTCCTCAATCCTTTTTCTCGCGACACGCGATGCAAAACCTTGGCTAGCGTAAAAAACGAGTTTGGTTTGATTTACCGGAAACTCCGCGATACCAGATCAACCTATCACTTCCGGCAGTCTTATCCTTAAGAAATGGTGTCCATCAATATTTTTACATTGCCAAAACACGAGCCAGAAATGAGAACACCAAGCACAATCAGGCCAGAGGAGCCCGATATCGGCAACTTTCCGATCATAATATTCTTCCCACGGTTTTCGTCTCTGTAACGATGTTTTTCATTTTTTTTTCATCCTTTTTTCTACGAACAAAGAAAACGAGAGAAAGGTGGTAGCGGAAGATCGTGGTGAGAAACCGAACAACAGGCGTCGTGCGGATTTTCACTCGCTATTCTGAGACGAGAGAGAGAGAGAGAGAGAGAGAGAGAGAGAGAGAGAGAGAGAATCTAAAGCGAGTTCTTCTGGGTCGTTGCAGCGCCGAGAGAAGAACGAGTTTTTGTCAGGGGCGCTTCGTTGTACGTATATATAATGGCGAGACAGACAAGATTTTCCATCCTTATCTCGCTTGGCTAAACGTTTCCTTTGATTTTTATCTTTTTCAGCATACACTTTACTACTCTACTCTATACACTTTATTTTATAAATAGGCACGTTCGCGTAAGTCATTTATATAATAAACTTTTTTTTCACCCGTATATGTAATGAACAGCTTAATTTGAAATTAATTTGATCAGATATCCTCATTTGCAATACTTTAATTTAAAGTTTTAATTAGATAACATTATTATCAATAATAATAATATTAAAATAATAATCCAATTATAATACGATGAACAACACTTTAATGGTCATTTATAATAAACTAATAATATGATTTTATTAAATATGCTTTAATAATATTCATAAAAATTATTGAATTATAATTCAATAATAAAATTACAATAATAATAATAATGATAATATTAATATTATTTTAATTATTATTGTTAATGAAAATTATCAAGAAAAATAACAGTAATAGAAATAATATAATAATAATTACTAATATAATTATTACTATTGATATTTTTATCGTCATTATCAGTTCTTTAATCTTATACGTAGATTAAGTGATTTTTTTTTCACTTATCCACTTATTTGACTACCCAACAAAAAATTGTGCGATAAAATTTTGAAAAAAATTCCTACGTTCCACGCACGATAATTTCAGCCTTTTATTTTCCTCCAAAGACCAGAAGTAGTTTCGGTCTCGACGAAACAGCATTTAACCCGTCGTGGTCACCCTGGGTAGAATCGACCCGTCGATCAATTTTTGACGTAAATATTAGGTGAAGTGAAAAGTTCTGAGCGGTTTCCGCTAGAGGTCTTTAGTGAGCCATATCTCACGATGTATACATCGCATCGGGTCATACTATACGGCGATTCAAAGGTGGCATTACGCTTCAAAAAAAGTTTTTTGACAATTTTGTATTTGGTGAAGCCGGTTGTGTGTTACAGCGTTCCAAAATGGAGCTAAAAAAAGAGAAATTTCGATACATTGTTCAGTACCATTACGACCAAGGTGAAAAGGCGGAGCAGGCGGCCAAAAAAATTTGTGCAGTTTATGACCCAATACAGTATCGAATGCAACAGCAAAGCGGTGGTTCCAACGATTCCGTTCTAGTAATATGGACGTCGAAGATGAAGCACGCTCTGGTTAGGCCAATCGTCGAAAATGTCGATAAAATCATGGAAATCGTCGAGTCGGACCGGCATGTGAGCACTTATTCCATTGCCCAGGAACTGAAGGATTAGCCAGAAAACCGTTTGGAACCATTTGCATAAAGCTGGTCTCAAGAAGAAACACGATTTATGGGTGCCACACGAATTGAGGCAAAAGAACCTTTTGGATCCGAATTAATGCCTGCGATTCTTTGCTGAAACATAACGAAATCGACCTATTTTTTAAGCGGATGGTGACTGGCGATGAAAAATGGATCACATACGAGAACAACAGCCGAAAAAGATCATGGTCCAATCGCGGTGAGCCGGCCCAAACGATCGCCAAGCCCGAATTAAACGGCCAAGAAGGTTTTGCTGTGTGTTTGCGTAGGGGATTGGAAGGGAATCATCCACTATGAGCCTGCTCCCAAACTGCTCGACCCAAACACTCAATTCGGACCTCTATTGCCAGCAAACTGACCAGATTGAAGGCAGGCGATCGACCAGAAGCGGCCAGAATTGGCCAATAGGAAGGGTGTTGTGTTCCATCAAGACAACGCCAGGTGCACACATCTTAACGACGCCCCAGAAG